>JAGFPH010006421.1:24776-51195 GCA_018207615.1 Philaenus spumarius | reverse complement strand
TTGAGTTAGTAAACGTATTATTTTCATTGTGGATAAGGTCCCCGAATCACTATCTTAATACAAGGTTAATTTATATTACCTGTTTTTTCAGTCAAGTGATCCACTAGTATTAAAAACATTACCGCGGTTTCGGACGTATTCAATCGTCCATCTTCAGGTGTAAAAGTCGCTCACATAAGGTCGTCAAACATTAAAAAAACTGTTAAAACACATTGACATTAGAACATATCCTAACCCAGTACCCGTGCGGGCAACTACGAACTAAATTTTGTGCGTTGTTTGTTGTATATTTTTGTGTATGTGTTGTAATGTCAATGTGTTTTAACAGTTTTTTTAATGTTTGACGACCTCATGTGAGCGATTTTTACACCAGAAGATGGACGATTGAATACGTCCGAAACCGCGGTAGTGTTTTTAATACTAGTGGATCACTTGACGGAAAAAACAGGTAATATAAATTAACGTATTAGTTGTGAGATTTTGTATTCTGAGTTTATTCTATCAAGTATATCTTCTCACAAGTCAAGCTCAATACTTATTTATAAATTTTAGTTATCTTGAACTTATTTTGGAGTTTAAGTATCCAAGTCAACAATTGAATATATTAGATTCAATCATGACCTATGTGTTTTTATGCTATTATGTGTACGTGATATTTTATACAACTTGATGATGGACAATTGTCCGAAACTGCAATTGTTTTAGAAAGCAAACAACAAGGGCCAATAGACGTGAGTATTCACTTATAATTTATTAGTAATTGAATATATATTAATACAATTATACAGTCTGTGATTTATTTGTTATTTCCTTATTTACATGTTTCAGAACGTCTCAACGGAATCTTTGGTCTATAGAGATTCTTTAGAATTAAAACCAAAAACACTGTAACACACATATTACGTAACACACATGTTGCAGCGAGAAAATCTACGTTTAATTTCTGCGTTTGAAGGAAAGCTGCGTTGCTTGTTATTTCCAACTGGGATTGTTAATTATAAGACTCAAATCAAAATAATTGTTTTATTGAATGAACACTTTTAAACAGCCAAATTAATCCTAACACAAAATTAAAAGCAGAAGTTACTTTCAAAAAAGATTGTTTAACAATAGGGTGGAATGTTTACATCCTGAAGGCAGATCAGCCATATTGGGATTTTTGGGCTCGCTTTAATTGTAAACACTTAAAAAAAACTAAAGACTGTAAGACCTTTCACTTCTTTGAGAATAGATTTCACGATGTCCATTGATTCCTTGCCGCCTGAATACTGAGAGGCTATCCTTATCCCTCCAACGCATCCGACATGCTGCATCATCCTGATACAAGCCTACAGCTTTCATGTGTTGTCATCCTGATAGTAAAATCCTATTAGTAAGGCGTAAGGTGTCTTTACCACCGATAAATGTCTTAGAAAGGCAGGGCCGGAACGTCTAGAGCCTATAAAGAGTATTAGTGCCAAATTTCATGTTTGTAGGCCTCGTAGTTTTGGAGAAATTGTGATGAGTTAATGAGTCAATGGTATTTGGCTTTTATAAATATAGATAATCTCGCAAAGGTATAGTCAGTGACATCCTATTTAAATTAATAAATATTGCAGCATTACATTTTAATTCCGTTTATTGACCGAGCGTAAGGGAGGTCTCCGTTTTAACTCGACCGTTCGGCATTTCGTCTGTGTGTCTGTGTGTCTGTCTCACGATTACGGCCAAACGCCTTGACCGGTTTTTGTGATTTTTTGCATGAATGTTCCTTATTCCTAGGCCGAGCCATGTATATATACGGTTTTTCCATTTTTAATTTTTAACCCATTAAATAAAATAAAAATGGCGGCCTGACCGTTTCTCTCAGTGTAAGCTTTTTTACTAACCCAGTTTGTGGCTTAACCGTAAGTCGAATTTAAAAACTAATTGCATTTTGCTAGAAGAAAATTAAATTTTAAACAAAATTGTATTCTTGATTTTTTTCCGTATCTCTAACGGTAGCCTAAGCTTACAAAATGGCCGTAAACTTCGAATTTGTTAAAAATCGACCAAGTTTTTGTATTTCAACCATGTTTTTAAACGTTTATTCTAAACCAATTCAAAAGTGTTCTATAGCTTTTTTTAGATAAAGGTTTAAAGAATTAATATATGCCAGTTAAAAAATTATTGAAGTAAAATTAAGAAATGTATTAGCTCAAGAAACAATCACGTTCAGTAACGAAAGGAAAATGTTTAACTTTAGGCCACATAAAAAGTAGTAAAAATTATTTTAATTTCTTTCATAAATGTAAAAACGTTTCGTAATTTAGTTCTAAATAGAATTGTATACAAATATTTATCAATTTCAAATTTCTTATTTTGAAAACACCAGTTTTTATGTTCCTACTACAAGACTGCTAACATAACTAGACCTATTTTGAATAGTAATTTAGGAATACTATATCATTTGCTCCAAAATGATAAATTATTATAAGAAAGTGTAGAGTATAAATCAAAGAATTGAACTGTATACCTGTAAATTATCATGGTAAATTTCATAAAAGTATTTGACTTAGCTTTACTTGAATTACAAAATGAGAAGAAACAAATGAAACATCGCGGCGATAAAGGACATACAAAAAATGACCGTAGGACACCGTGGGAAGTGTTGGTGCAAGGGGTTGAGATCACTATCACGACGTTTTAACATCGTTTGTTTTCATTATTTCTAATATTGGAATATGATATGGAACTTAATTTAACTTATGATACATTGTTAAGTTTGAGTTATTTAATTAAGTATGTAAATATTTAATTGTATGTTGTCCCTCTATAACGCGATATATTTAGCTGTCTTACGCATTATTAACCTAAATAAAACACAATGCCTCTAAAAGAAAATCTTTAGCAGTTAAAGCTTAAGAAAAGAAATAAAAACGAGAACTAGAAATCCAGGGAATCGCGGGAATTGTAAATAATGTTTCACTGGCTAAACTTTGTGCTTACTTCCTTACTTTCACACTATTTTTAACCTAAGCTCAAACCCACATTTGTTATTTCAACGAGCGAGATGTACTGTTCACAGAACTACTAGTAAAATAATTTGGGAAAATATATAAATTGAAATACTTAACTTCATAAAAATATATCTCTTACAACAGTCTACGTTTTACAGTCAATCAAATAATATTGTAGACCTATATAAAAAATGTAAATTCATAAGGTTAGTGACAAGAAGAGTTTTTATTTCAGGTGTTTAATTTTCGTCAGGTAATAATTAACATGTATGATTTTAAACAATAATAAATTTTTATAAGAAATAATATATTTCTTAAATTACCAAAAATCTTTTCATTTATAGTATAGGTCCTGAATTCGCCAACAATCGCATTTTATGAGTGTTAATATTAATTTAGAATATAAGTTGCTATAAATAAGGTATACAGTTCTCCAAACGGCACGATCCTGAAAGTAGTCGAGGCTCAAATAAGAAAAATTCATGGTACTATTACTTTAAAATTATTAAATAAGTAATATAATTCTAAGAATAGTATTTTTTGCGAAAACATCCACTTTCTCACACCCTGGAAGGTCTATCCGAAAGGGTTAAACATCTCTTAATTACATTAAAATACATATAGTAGAGGGTTGTGGAAAGGGTGGTAGGTTCGTCACAAACCTCGCATCTAATATTCTAATATAGGCTTAATACGAGTTTGGTCCTTTAATTGTGAAAATCCAACTGTTAACTGAAGAGATGTAACATTTGCAATTTAAATTCTCGAATAATATATTAGCTGTATAAATACCGTGTGCCTCAGGCTTAAATAATGCTTAATTGTTCAGAGCTTTGATCCTAGGCTTTGTAACGTGCAAACAAAGTTGATGGAATAAAGGAAGCAGTGCTGCTTGATAAGATATTAGATAATAATTAATTGTATTAAAGTACTTTTAGTTCAAAAACCAACTTTCTCGTTTAATTTTAAACCTCACTGGATTCAATAAAGGCGTTTTCAAATTAACAATGTCAGTGACATGATAGAAACACAGATTAAGTCATATAGAGTTATTAAGACCACTACTTATTAAAAATATTTAAAAATACTTCTGCGACAAAATTAGTTTTAAATCTTTAAGTCCGATATTGGTCAAAGATATTTCCAATCATCATTTAATTTGTTAAAAATTCATAGAAAGAAAGAACTTTCTTATTAAATGTTTCAAATTTGATATTTTATTAAAATGAAGATATGTGTTTTGATAATTCCAGTAAATAAAACAGGGAGTCGAGTAAATAAAAATAATATTTACTAAGGTAATTTAAATGTTTTAAGTCGAGTAGAAAATAGTGATTTCTGGTATAAACCTTTTTTTGCAGTCTTAAAAATCGTATAATTATTTATCTTTATCATTAAAAGTTCATGTACAGTTTTTACAATAAGCCAAAAAAACTAATTTAGATTCTAATTAGTAACCTACATATACAAAGTCTTTGTTTCAATAATTTGGCTATTGGAATTTTGTTATTAAAAATGCGGCAGTTAGATTTTTCTCCTAGCTATAACATAAAACTTGTTTTTTACAAAATTACAAACAGGTTTTCGTACTTTCAAAATGAATGTGTTGTAAAATTTAGTCAAAAATAAAAGAAAGATATAAAGAGTTATTGTTAAATTATTGTTAAAGTTTATTATTAAATAAAAGGTATTATTAGTATTATTAATAATATTAGTATTATTAGTATTATTACATTATTAAACAAGGTATTGTTAAATATTTAACAAATATTTAAACTCAATGTACTAAAATTAATATTCTGCAATAAAACTATTTTTAAGGTCTAAGTTTTAAACCATTCTATGAACCAAAGAACTGTTTAAAACCATAACTAAATCGTTTTCGTGTCTCTTCTACAAGCAAGAAGTTAATAATTTACAGTTTTAAATTTTTAAGTTAGATAAAAATTTGCTTTTCAATTGTGTAAAGAATTAAAACAATCATCATTGACATTATTTATATATTATATTACAACGGGCAGGACCCGTGTAATTCCGGAAATTTTAATTTTTACAAAAAGTTTGTAAAATGCGATATTTCTAGGCCAACATGGAGTCTTGATCGTATGTAGTGCAACCTTCAACAAGTTGGGGCGAGCGGGGCGTTATCTACGGAAGCAACTGTTGAACCCTGACTTGTCCAGAAATGCAAAAAGAACTTAGCCTCTAATAAATGATTTCTTAGGGAATAACAGGATCCAGGAGTATTATGTATTTGGGTTTTTTCTAAAGGAAACACATTACGCTAAATACGAGTGTCAGCAATGCAATTCCCAAGTCGTAATATTAAATAATGCTTACGTAATTTATGTCTAAATTTAATGGAAAATTTCAAATTTTCTCTAAACTCAGAAAGAAAGGTGGTTTTGGTTTAATAAAGCACTGACCTTAAAGAAAGGTGGAATAAGAATATAACGAATTTTCAATATTATAGAAGTTAGTTAAAATCGTCAAGTTGAATTGACATTTAATTATAAAAGAAATAAAGTTAAGTAAAAGTTAATCATAACAAGCATTTGTAAAAGGAAAGTTTTATAGGAAAATCTAAGAAAAGTTTAAATATTATTATAGGGAAAAGGGTGAGAGTTTTCACACCTTAGAGTCAAAATAAATAAGAAAATTAAAGTTTTAATGATTATAAAAATTAAAGTTAAAGTAGTAGAGTATAATAATGTATGTAAAACCCAGTATACCGTAACTTTTATAAGTCCCATAACTCCAAGAAAAACAAAGGAAAATTCACAAAATGGCAACTAGTACATAATTTCACAAAGGACCATAGAATAGAAGAAAATCGCAAGTTAGAAAAACTGGAAAACTTTCTCGGAAAACGTAACGAAAAAGGCACGTGCGGGCCTCGCGCGAGAACGCGAAACGAACACCAATCGAATTCGTAAAAGAAGAGGAAAATTCAAGGAACCAGAAGAGCTCACTCGCGGGAAAAACTAACGACGCCGCGTTGAGTGAAAGACAACAAAAGGAGAACAATAGTGGTTCTAAAGCGATAACAGACTAGAATAAGTGCGGAATTAACGGCCAATCAGACACGAGATATAGTAATACCAACTTAATACTGAAGTTCATTAACGAAAACAATTGAATAAAGTAGATAAAAAGTACAATAGAATAATAAAAATAACCTGGATAATTTATGGAAAATTAAGGGAAAATATCTGGAGAAGAAAAGCCAAGGAAAAATCAACATTAAAGAACAAGAAAAACGAAGTGTATGTTACTTAAGGTTGGTAACAAATCTAGTGGAAATGGACACTATATAACCGCGGGCCACGATGTCCTGGGACTCTTCAGACTCTTTATAATTTTATAAATCTTCAATGTAGAGTACTTGTCACTCTGGACTCTTCAATGTTTACTCTCTTAGATAAATAATGGACTTAGAAAATTTTACTACGTTTAACATAAATGAAAAATTAATATCAGTTATAAATTATCAGTTTTTACTACAAGTTAATGCAGTTCACTAGCGAGAGAAGTTGCGATTTTCATCATTGATTAATTAACTTCAATGAGGTAGTAAATCGACTTCATTATTGGAATTTCAGGAACTAGACTAGCTAGCCTATATGACACGAATAGTTAACAACGCTGGAACGCAGCGAGCGAATCCCGGACACCAGGAAGACATCAGCTATAACCATCAATCACCTGTAATTCAGCCAAGTACAACTTTCAAATCAACACGACTACAAGATCACAGCACGCTGTACAACTTCAATAGACATTAGGAACGAGAGCAACTCAACCCTGCTAGCCAACCTGCAGCATCCGAACAACATCAGCACCGTTAAAGACGGCCAACTTAAGCGTCTCTAAAAGGTCTGTGAAAAGCGTACTTACGATACTGTCCCATATAAATTTGCCTGATTAGCTTCAATTAAATTTATTAAATATACTGGGTTAGGTAAAGTTATAAATAGATTGTTTTCTTAGTGTACATTTTAAAATAAATGTCGTAATAAATTATGTTAAAATGAATTAAATTCAAGCAATGAAATAAATTGAATAATTATTTCCATAAACGAATAAAATAAAATAAGATAAAGATAATTAAATTAAATAATTAAATTAATTAAAATTGTCAATTTTTTCCGCCTTTATTAATTAATTAAGAAGAATTAAAATTTAATTTAATTGGTTAACAATTTTATTCGTTGGGAAAGAACCAACAAAGAGAGAATATTTTGATTTATGTTTTTTAGTTATGAATAAATTGTTAATTATTATTTTACAGTATAAACAAGTTTTATTTTTTACTTACCTATATATTCCATTACCATAGTTCCTAGTGTTTTAATTATAATCAAAGTGTTGCATTATAAAAATATCCAAAGCACAAATAAAGTTATTTACAAGGTCTGCTCTACTGTTCTCATTGAGGTGGGTAATAAGTAAAATTAATTTCTTGTGTTCTAAACTGAGCTTAATTACGATTACTGGAAGGTTAATTTTTTGGTCGAAATATTTAGACAGCTAAATTAGACAACCAGTTATATCACCTAGGCCAGACAAAAAGATAGCCTATTTCTTCCAGTAGGTGATATTAACTTATTCTGCAAATATTATAGAGCAAAAGTGTTGCAGAAAATTTCGTTCGCAAAGAGAGTGCTCTATAGTACGTTGTAATATATATTATATAATGGAATTAGTACGGTTTAAGAAATATTAAGTCACATCTTGTTATAATAATTATGTCATGCCAACGCGTCGTCGTGTTAGGCAACGTTCAACGCTTAATTAAATTCCTGTGAGATAAATGTTAGGCCGACGTCGGAGCCAAATTTGTCTGTGTCAAATGCGTTAGTTTTTATAATGATATATAAATAAGGTGTATTCACACACTTTTGGGCTTAGTAGATGATTTTTCACAGCAATTCGGACCAACTGATGGGTTCATTATCTGAGTCTAAATGTCTGCAACTTCTGAGATACTCGCACACTTTTGAACTCACCAGACTTTCGCACTCACTGGGTTCAAAGTTCGCTTGGCACACGGATACTAGAATACACGGTAGGGGTCATGAGTAGGATGCGCAGTAAATTCAAGCGCCAGTGACGTCACTCTGAACCCACAACAGCTAGAATAATTTCCCTGTCTTTATCAACGGTACCTATTGTAAACACTCCACGATACAGCTTTGAACAGACTATTACCATCTCCACTATCTTAACAATATTACTTTCATTTATTATCAGGGATGACAAAAATAAAAAGCCTATACAAAACGTCATAGTTCAATTACACACCAACATACACAGCAACAAATCAGACCTAAAACACATCAACAATAACCTAACCTAAATCATCTGTTGACAGTTGAGTAAAGTAAATAAGTTATTTATTTGAAACTCAATTAGGTTATCAATTATTTCCTAATTAGTTGTAGTATACTGATGCAATTTTACCAAAATAAAAGTGTATATAAAATATTTTTCCTACGCTTGTTATGAAAAGTAGCTCTTGTCACACTACTACTAACAGAACCCAAAGTAGGTGTTTGCCGCACGTGTGCGACAAAATCATAGTGCAATGTTAATCAAATGGGATTTACTTTGCGTGTCCCAATTTTACAACTATCCCTTACATTTTGCTCTAATTGGCTGTATTTTATTAAAATCTGATCTTTAAATTCAACCAGTTTATTTTCTATTTTTTCATCAAACTTAACTAAAACTAACCACTGTGTTTAGTTTATTCAATTTTAAATTTAATCGATCAGAATTTTCTGTAAGTTTCAAGTTCAATTCAGTGCTTAATTTCTGTAATTTTAAATTCAATTGATCGGAATTAGTGTTTAGTTTAGTATTTAATTCAGTGTTTAATTCCTGTAATTTTAAATTTAATTGATCAGAATTAGTGTTTAGTTCAGTTTTTAATTCCTTCATTTGGTTCATCATCTGGTTTAACATTAGAAACATCCTATCATCACTACTTTCTTGCCTTAATAACTCACTATCAGTAGGAATATCTACATAAACTGTTTCCTTTTGCCTAACTTCTTGTACCGCCACTATATTCGCCATTTCCCCTATTGATTCACTTACATTTTGTCTAGTAGGTTTTACCTTTAGAATCAGCCTCTAATTTATTCTTTGACTCCTTAGGCTGGTCTCTCAAATTATATACATTTTGTTCTGCTATTATTTTAAAATTTAATTTGATAAATTTCAATATTTAAATAAGTTTCTTAATATAGTTATATATTACTAATTGCTCCTATAACAATTTTTTGATTGCTTATTTAACAAAAGCCAGCACGTTGTGCGCCAAATTTATAATGCGATTTAAATTTATTGCCCTACAAAAGATGCCCCATGTTGCAAGCTAAATTTATAATACTATTTAAATGTTTTAAATTTAATTAATTTCTCCTCCTTGTTAAACAGACAAAAGATACCACACGTTGTAACCTAGTTTTATAATGTTAAAACCATAAATAACTGTCTCCTTTTTGATTAACAAAACTCTATGTTTAATCAATGTGTTTTAGTTACTTATTTTGGTACAACATTTCTCTTTTGAGAATTAACTTAAAATGGAAGTATCTTTACAATTTTATATTATCTCCTCGATGTATTTAACACAAAATTAATATTGACATATAAATTATTCAAACAAATCTTTTTCTCTCCGGTTAAAGAATCCCTGGCTGTTAAATAGGCAATCTTTTAAAGCTATACTTAAAACTATATGACAAACTGAATTATTTCAAATTAATTTCTATAATGCTCCAAAGTTCAAATGTTCAGAAAAACTATGTCCAATTGGTTTAATTTAAATTTATCAAGTAGAAATTTTCCTGAAGTTTATATTATTGACTAAAATAGCAACTATTTTTTAAATATACCTAAAATCCATCTACATTTACAGACTGGGGGATAATTTAAATACAAAAGTGTTAACAATGTTATATTTTCTAAAAAATGTATATGACACGAGTTAATTGAAAGAAATTTGCAAGCGTCAGAAAGAAAATAAATGATATCCACCAAACGTTGTTTTAAGATTATCAAAATCTAAATATTACATTGAAAATAGGTACTCGTGGGCACGTCTTGAATAATTATAGCTTCACAAATCCTGGAAACGTAGTTCAAAATATTATAAATCATTAAAAATATATTATTATGACCTTCATTAAAACGGACTCGTAGGTTCTTTCGTAGTTATATTCTCTCGAGTTAGTTTGAAGAATATTACACCCTTTTAATTTTACAGTAATTTTTTGTAGAATAGTTGTTTCGGTTTTAAAATTTTATTAACTTTATTTTAAGTAAATTAAGTTTGTTTTTACTAAATGAAATGTAACGGAAAGTAACAAAATATAATCCGACGACAAAAGGTTCTCTCCTGAGGACTGCTGATAGTCGAAAGTAGTAATTAAATCTTTCGAGTGGAAAATCAAATTAAATTAAACTGCGAAGGGAGAGCTTTGCCTGAGACCAAGGGTTTCTCTAAACTCGTAAAAGATGAACGACAACAATAAAATCTTAGCAAATATTTTATTTAAGGTGAAACTGGTAAGAAAAAGTAATTGTGGTGAAAAGTTACAAGTCTACCTGAGAGGGTAAAATAATAATAATCTATAAACAGCTAAAAACATGCACATACTTACTTTTTGAATATAATTTTAAAATAATAAAGTTATAGTTCATGAAGTTAGTTTGAAAAACAGTGAATGTGAGGCAGTACCTTTGTTTCTTATGTGGGAAGATATTACTGTTGTTCCTTTTTCGACTTTATAGACTAAATATCTCTCCCGAGCTATATTTAAACAATTGAATAAAAAGTGTATTGATATATTTATATTTGCAATACAAAATAAGTGATATGTAGTGGACCTGTTATACATTGTTATGGTTATACAGGTTGGAACAAAGTTAGTGTTAAAAATTTCGGGAAATGTTTGTATGGGTCAAAATAAATAGAAAATCTAGAATAATATTTTTTCGAAAAACGCTTCATTTTCCAAATATCCGCCATTTTGTTTCTTTCTCTAAATAATTAATATCTAGAGAACGGTTTAACCCATTGAGTTTTAACTTGGCATGAAATTTAACCTAACAATGATCTAGTTTCAAAAAAATAAGCTATTATATCCAATCATGCATTTCAAAATGGCGGCTGTTTGAATATTTCAAACCTAAATTACTCAAAACCCGTACATTTTAACAAAAAATGTCAATAAACTTTTTTTTGTAGCCCTTTTGAGTCAATATCGGTTGGTGTAACTGTTAGAACAATCGAATGAAGGATAAAGCTAAGTTGTGTGTAATAAATGGTTTATTTAACTCGGCATCCTACACCAACACAGTAAATAAGGGATGCCTCTGTTAGGTCCAGGTTTCAAAGGGACCAGCTCGCCTTGATACCGAAAATAAAAAACCACAAAACCCAGACGATTTCATTTAGTCCAGGTCTAGACTTGGACCAAATGAAACTGAATATTAGTTGGAAATACACACGCGATTTCAAAAGGTCCAGGAATTTGACCAACCAATCAGATTGCTTTGATCCAAACAGCTATTTTATCAGTGGTATCAGTCAAGCATTACACCTTTTATATGTAAAGACAATGGTTCTAATTGACTCCTGTTTATAATTAATATAAACTAGCTTACTAACTTTAACAATCAGTCGATAGTTTTCTGATAACCATGTTTTTGATTTTCTTGCCTTCGATTTTAAATTGATGTTAAAGAAATTTAAAGCAACAAGATTAGTTGAGGTTTTTCAACAAAATCGTAACCATTTATTTTATTTGTATATTTAATGTATTAAGTATTTTTCGTATTGGAAATAAAAGTGTTTCATTTTAAATCTTGTGCAATTTTGTTTGTTGATTGAATTAAATTTCTTTAATTGTTTATGACTTGAAGATAAATGGTGAGCTCCACCTTTTAAACGTATGCAACCTAAAGCAATTTAATTGCATTTACTTTTTTTCCATTGAAGTTTCTTACGACTTTATGACATTTCCATAACAGGTTGTAATTTATTGTTTTTAATTACATGTCATGAAATTTTACTCGGAACTTGTATCTTTATTGTTAAATGAGTACAAATTTATACTAGCCAATTAGTTCTGTTAACGCCTTTGTGAATACGTTGTGTTATTAAGACAGTAAATCTGGTGCCTATATCTTAACGAAGGGTGATATTAGAAGAACAAATATAAAATAATGTATTCATGAAATATTTGTACTATGTAGTTCTATGTTTCTATGATTTTGTTTTAATAAATGACAAACCAGAAACGAAACGATTAAAAGATAACTACCAAAGGATCACAAAAAGTGAGAAAACAAATTAGAATATTATACATTATTTTCATTATAAAGTAAAATAATGAATACTATATTTTGTATACCGAAAGTAATTAAATACGCATTACGGTCGCTGTTCATTTAAGATTAATTGAGATTATAATTACAAATTACATTTTTTTAAGTAACTAATGTCCGAGAAACGGATGTAAATAATTCTTGTAAAGTTGGAAAACAATGTATTTTTTTACGTGAGAAGTCTGATTCGTTGAGAACTTTTTAAACTTATTTTAAAGTTGTAAGGCGTAAGTAAGCAATAAAGGTATATGTATTGTAAGAGTGTTTAAACTGTGAAATTGTTGGAAATAATTTTTATAAAATATATTGTTTAAATTTTTCATAGCCAAATGGATTTAAGTATATGTCTCCGTTTCAGCGTAATGTTTATAATGGAAGACTTAGTTGGAATGAAGCTATGTCGTAGTCAACATAATTATGTTTCTGTAGTCATGGTAATAACGTTGTTATTGTGTCTGATTCGAATCGAAGCTAGAAATGCACAAACAAGGTTATATATTCAGAGTGTATTAATTTATTTTTATATCATAGTAAACAATCGTCTTAAAATCAAGTAAAAGCTGTTTTAATTGAAACACTTCTGATTAATCAATTAATTATTTGTTGAAGATGAGATTTATATTAATAGTAAAAGCAAACATTTTCTGTTATTTTAAACCATTTTTTTTTTATAAATTGAAATAACAAGTTATGAATTTTTATAAATTAGCACTATGAAAATATTTTTAAATAATTAGTTATGTTTACTATATGTATACCTCAATTGGAAAAGCTATTATTACTATCTAGGTTTGATAATTAATAACGAAAAATTTATAATTACTTTATTGGTTGGGTTTGATTAATATTTTTATTAAAACAAAAATGTGCAACTAGTTTCTGTTGTTTTCACGTATTACGCTTAATTCAGTATTACAATGTTTTAATTCGAGGGAACGTAGGCTACATACATTTTTCCTGTAGACTATAGTTGCACAACTAGTTAGTTTCTAATAATAAACTAAATACATAAGGCTATATATAAATTAGTTTGATAAAGAATGTTAACCCACTCTTTTAGTTAAGTCATTTAATTAAAAATTTTCAGTATATATTTAGAGATGATCAAATAATTAAATTATAACTTGGTGATAACAAATTTAATATTTCATTACCACATCAATTTCAATGAATTTTCAATTAATAAAAGGATGTCTACCTCCGTACTTTCAGAAAATTTTCAACAACAAAATGAAGTTAAATGGTTCATAAATGTAATAACTATGCAAATTAACACACACAAACTTATACTTTTTACAATTGTATTTATATAAAATATACATTTATATTTAAACACGTATAGAATATTAAATATCTTTTTTAGTTAAATATGTATTACATCAAAGTACATCAAGTGAACGTATCGATCAGTCATTGTAAAATTTACAAAGAACTGTTGTCATTAAGCTTCATGTAAAACGTTGTAAAATTGCGAGTTAAAATTAATAGTAGAAGCATGTTATTAACTATTATATACAAAAGCTTTATACAAAAATATAAAACTCATCATAATCTCTTTTTTCTTTTCTAATCCCTTTGCTGCCTGACAGAGTTGTACGAACAATAAAGTTAAAGGAAAACTAAAACTAGTAAAGCTTGAAAATATTTAAAACGTATTAAAAGCAACGTATAAAGCTAGATGACGTTTTATGATAACAATTTCGGCATTAAACAAATGTTGAATTTCTCGACCTTAATCTAAACAAATGGTCCAGCTGTTAGTACGACATATTTAAGATGTTTTTTTATAAACAAATAAGTCATCATGTTTACATTCATCCTACTATATTAATTTATGTAAAATAATTTTATACAAATAATCTAGGATAAAACTATTATTATAGTAAGAATATTAAGTAAGTTCTATATTTATATTTTGGTCACAAAAACATGTGATATCGAATTACACAGTTTGGTGACCAGAATTTAACCAGCTAAATTGAGCCGGTGAGTAAATTGGTATTCGCGAAATAGCACTAGTGGCTTTTCCCAACACCCAGTCGCCTCTGACAATAACACTTATGATTCAATCCTTAAATCCGCAACGAAGTAAGGTGTTTGCAAAACCATTATCAAGTGGATGTTAGTAGGTAAGAAAGTCATCCGCACTTAATAGGGAGACCTGAAGTGTTACTGGCACTAGAAGATGTCCTCAAGTCAGAATTATATCCCACTCTACTGGACCATGGAGGTAGAGGAGATGATAGAATAAACTTTGAACACAAAATCTCACAGCTAATACGTTTATCAACTCAAACGCGTTTCAACGACAAAGTCGCCATCTCCATTGTATTCTTGATTTTTTCCGTATCTCTAACGGTAACCTCACAAAATGGCCGTAAACTTCAAATTTGTTAAAAATTGTCAAAGTTTTTGTATTTCAACCAAGATTTATACGTTTATTCTAAACCAATTCAAAAGTGCTCCATAGCTTTTTTGTAGTTAAAGGTTCAAAGAATTCATATATGCCAGTAAAAAAAAATTATTGAAGTAATATTAATAAAGTTATTAGCTCAAGAAACAAGCATGTTCAGTAACGAAAGGAAATAGTTTAAATTTAATAACATAAAAAGTAGTACAAATTTTTTGTATTTTTTTTTTATAAATGTAAAAATGTTTCGTAATTTAGTTCTAAATAAAACTGTATAAACATATTTATCAATTACAAATTTCTTATTTTGAAAACACCCGTTTTTATGTTCCCACTACAAGACTGCTAACAAAACTAGGCCTTTTTTGAATAGTAATTTAAGAATACATGTATATCCTTTGCCAAAGAATTACATATTATTATAAGAAAGTGTAGAGGATAAATCAAAGAATTGAACTGTATGCTTGTAAATTATTATTTTATAAAAGTATTTGACTTAGCTTTACTTGAATTACAAAATGGCATGAAACAAAAAAAAAACTCGCGGGGATTAAGGACATATAAAAAATGGCCGCAGGACAGTGTGTAAAGTTTTGGTACGTGGGTTGAGATCACGACGCTTTAACATTATTTGTTTTTTTTTAATTATTTCTAATTTTGGAAAATGATATGGAACTGTAAATAGATTTATAATTTTTAGTTATTTAAGTATGAAAATATTTAATTCTATGTTTTCCCTCAATAACGCGATATTTTGAGCTACCTTACACATTATTAACCTAAATAAAACACAATGCCCCCTAAAAGAATATCTTTAGAAGTTAAAGTACAAGAAAAGAAAAGAACGATAACTAGAAACCCCGGAATCGCGGGATTTGCAAAATAATGTTTCACTAACTAACCCTTGTGCTTACTTCCTTACTGGCACACTATTTTTAACCTAAGCTCAAAACCACATTTGTTATTTCAAAGAGCGAGGTCTACTGTTCACAAAACTACTAGTATTGACGATTTATTAGAAAAATTCTGAATTTAAAAAACAAATTTTCTTAAATTTTTATTTTAACCGTATGACATTCTGAGTTTTGATATTTCTGACATCTACAATGTCTTACTAATTATAAATATTAAATTCAATACTGTGATTTAGCGCTTTTTACTTTCTCACTATACTATAGTATAGAAAAAGTAAAAAATCGATGTTGAGATTTTTGTGGGAATACACCGTTTTGGGACAGACTGATTCCAAAAAATTGTTTTTTACAAAATGTCTGTCTGTATGTATACAAAGCTAGAGAGAAAACTATTCGATCGATTTCGAACAAATTTGCACCAAACATGTAAATTAGGCATGTATAGATGCACGAAATAAGGTTTTGAACATTTTTGAAAACAACCCCCTTTTTAGCCAAAAAACCCCCAAAAAATCAGTTATTATTTTCTATAAAAAAAGGAATCTAACGATTTTGATCAAATTTGGCTTATTTGTAGCCCTTAATGTACCCTACCATATGCAAAAACAGCATCTTTCTAAAAATACTCGTTTAACTAATAATAATAATAACAGATTTTTTGTGGTTTTTTGACCAAAAAGGAGGTTGCTTTTCAAAATTTCAAAACTTTTTTTCGTGCATCTATACAGGCCTTATTGACATGTTTTGTGCAAATTTGTTCGAAATCGATCGAATAGATTTCGCTCTAACTAATAATAATATGTATTAATTACTCTCCTACTTTAATGTATCCCCTCTCCTACTTTAATACAATTATGAAGTCACAGTGAATCTGTTTAATAATTTAAATATGTTTATGAGAAAGTATGTGCCAGTTTCTGGTACCGGTTATTGGAAAATAAAAGTAAATGTTAAACTAAACGTATAACTTTAATAGTTGCTATTATATAATTTACTATGTTTTAAAATCAATGAATTTAAATTCATTTCTTTACGACAGTCATAAAATCATCTATATTTAGATTTTATGGTGCATAATACGCTATTGTTTTTAAATAAAGATTGTGCCAATAACAATACGATGAGAGTTATTTAATTTGTGATATCAAAAGTATTTGTGGCAAACACATCACATTTTCTTACTGTCTTAAGACAAAGTTTTCAATCATGAAGATGACAACTGTACTGTTTGTATTTTTCTTAGGACGCGTACTGATCATCGTAAGTAAAGTACATAAAACTATAATTTTGCAATTGTTCAAATATTACATTAAGAACTAGTATAAGTGTTAATAAACATATATATTCAATATACGTTCTGCCTATGTAATTGATTATTACGCAAAGTTTGTTAGTGAGTTTTATAAAGCCATATTTTTCTAAATATAACCAATCAAGTTGTCAAATACCAAAACACAATACAATTGATATAATATATGCAATGCTTGTTTTACGTAATAATACAACCAATAAGTAAAGTGTTAAACTTTTGCAAAACTTTCAAATGTAAAGTAAATCATTTTGTTAAACATTTACATTGTGAAAATAACAATTAAAACATAATTCTCAACATACTTAGTATGTACATTTTTATTTTTAATTATTGTTTCTAAAAATGATTACTAATACATAATTTATAACAATAGTTTAATAGTTTAAAATAGTTTTGTTTTAAGAACCGAGTAATTGTATTTAAAATTTGGGCTTTACTTTTGAATAAAAATAAATTAAACAGCAATTTAATGATTTTGTCACGTCTTCTATACAATGGATTTTATCTTTGTTGTATCATACAAAAAAAAATTATTTTAGAACATGTATATCTGCATTTCTCAAGCATTAAAATAAAAAGCAATTTGTTCAGGATGAGGTTCTAAAAACGTGAGCTGCTAATTTAATACTTTTTTAATTAATTTGAAACATACCCTGCTTCTGCTACCATTGCTAACAGAGCAGCTAATAAAGTTTTTAATAAACAGTTTTATGTGTTTCGTTGTAATTTGAATTTCATTTTCATTTAGTTTTTTCGCAATTACAACGTAAAGTACTGTGATGTTTATAATTAACTAGCTGACCCGTACGGCGTTGCCCGTGGTGGTTGGTATTTTCAGTCTTTTTAACTTAATTGTATTCTTTTTAAGTGTTCAGTCAGTGAGTGGTATTTGGCTTATATACATATAGATCTTAAATAATAAAAGCACTATTGTCATAATAATAAAAGATCTGAAAATATGATTTTAGTAACTTTGATCCCCCCAAACCCCTCCTAAAATTTCGAAATTTTTCATACCCTTTCTTAGTGAGCACCTATGTCCCTAGAGGAAGCTACATACCGAATTTCATTCCAATCCATTCGGTAGTTTTGAAGAAATCGTTTTTTACAATTTGAATTTCTTCAAACCCTTTCTTAGTGAGCACCTATGGACCTAGAGGAAGCTACATACCAAATTTCATTCCAATCCATTCGGTAGTTTTGAAGAAGTCGTTTTTTAATAACTTTGATAACCCCAAACCACCATAAAATTTCCAATCTTTTCAACCCCTTTCTTAGTGAGCACCTATAGCCTTAGAGGAAGCTACATATCAAATTTCATTCCAATCCATTCGGTAATTTTGAAAAAGTCGTTTTTTAATAACTTTGATCCCCCCAAACCCCCCTAAAATTTGATTTTTTTTAAACCCTTTCTTAGCGAGCGCCTATGGCCCTAGCGGACGCTACATACCGAATTTCATTCCAATCTGTTTAGTAATTTTGAAGAAATCGTAATTTAGTAATTTTTACCCCCTAAATCCCCCTAAAATTTTCAATTAAAAAAAAAAATTTTTAGAGAACACTTATGGCCATAGAGGAAGCTACATACCAAATTTAATTCCAATCCGTTCGGTAGTTTTGAAGAAATCGTGATTTAATAACTTTGATCCCCAACCAACCTAAAATTTCGAATTTGTTCAAACCCTTTCTTAGTAAGCACCTATGGCCCTAGAGGAAGCTACATAACAAATTCCATTCCAATCCATTCGGTAGTTTTGAAGAAATCGTGATTTAATAACTTTGATCCCCCCAAAACCCCCCTAAAATTTCAAATTTTTTCAACCCCTTTCTTAGTGAGCACCTATGGCCCTAGAGAAAGCTACATACCAAATCTCATTAAAATCCATTCGGTAGTTTTGAAGAAGTCGTTTTTTAATAACTTTGTTCCCCCCAAACCCCCTCTAAAATTTCGAATTTTTTCAAACCCTTTCTTAGCGAGCACCTATGGCCCTAGACGAAGCTACATACCAAATTTCATTCCAATCCATTCTGTAGTTTTGAAGAAGTCGTTTTTTATAACTTTGATCCCCCCCAAACCCCCCTAAAATTTCGAATTTTTTCAAACCCTTTCTTAGTGAGCACCTATGGCCCTAGAGGAAGCTACATACCAAATTTCATTCCAATCCGTTCCGTAGTTTTTGAGAAATCGTGATGAGTGAGTCAGTGTGTCAGAGTCAGTGGTTTTGGCTTTTATATATATAGAAGATAAAATATCGCAATCAAAAACACTTAGTTCAAACTACCGTATTATTTACCTCACAAAAACTCCAATTTCATCGTTTCTATTAAAATATACAAATCTGCAGAACATTTTATTACATGGAATTTTCACTATCATAAATTTCACGATTTCATTTTGATATTTATCAAAAACTATTTAAACGTATGAAGAATACTAAATTACAAATGGTTAATTTTTTTTCTCGTTTGAAAATTTAACTTAATACTAATTTACCTTACTCTTTAAATTAGTGTAAAATAAACTGTTTCAATTACCGTTGAGCCTAACTGTACTGCGCATAGTTCCCGACTATAATTAATGCATTAATGTATTTAAGTTGAAACATGTTAAAATTTAAAAAGAAATGTAACAAATCCACTTTAGTAAAGTGAAATTACACGAAAACATTAATGTAAAAGACAAGGCTAAATTCCTATCCGAAACAGTTCGGCCCATAAAAGAAGTGAAACATGTTCATTGTCCAGCAGAATGGGTTCAAAGATTGGAATGTTGACTTTTTTAATCTTAGTCTGAACTGATTCACCGATAGAAATCATTTTGAAAGTTTTATCCTCGGAAATACTTTCTTATTTTTAACTTGGCAAGTTGATTTTTAGTTATTGGCCATAGTTTTTTTCATTTTTAACTGTCTTAAATGTTACATTGGTGGATTTCTTAAATTGTGATTAATATGTATAAGAAACTGTTTTGGACATGTTGGTTGACAGGGATGTATTGGTAACTACCAATATCACAAAGACTTATATAAGAATAAAACAAATTAATCAAAGTCTTTTGTTTTAAAAAGCTTTGCTCTGGAAACAGCTATTGAAAATAGTGCTTTTATTATGATGTCATAAAATATTAAAAATATTTACGTAAGAACACATTCTTAGGCAATGGTATAAAGTCCGTTTGCCAGGTTGACACTAACTTCAAAATTAACAAATAACTTTCTCTTTTAAAGTGCAATAAACTTATAATTATGTATAAAACGGATGACTGGTAATACTCAAAATAAACTTCCAAATTAAACTTTTTACCGTTATTTTTACCACTGTCATACCTCTTTTACAAAATTAAATAAAAACCCAAGTTTGGTACATAATTTACATTAATACAGAGATCTAATTCTAAACTAATACATAATACTAACATTTAAGAAATCATCTTTTCTTCCCTCTTATATTGATATTAATGTTAACGGTCAATAGTTAAATTCGGCTATCAATGGCCATCTATAGGCCCAAGTATCTCTCAAATATTTGGCAAGACAGCGCCAATCCTTGCCGTTCAAATAGGATTCATATTCCGTTTCGCTTATTATTGCTTTAGCAAACCATTTTTTTTCAAATTTGTCTAAAAATGGGGCACAACGCTACAATGTTAAAGACTGTTTCATTTTCATCTAAATTACACAAAGAACATAGATAATTCCTGTCTGAAATCCAGGGTTTGTAATTCAAATGAACGACTACCGATCTAGCTTTTATGATCCCATATTGTTGACATGTCAAAGTCATCTTCAAAATATTTTTTTTCTTATAGGTCAAAGTCCAGGGTACGGTACAGAGAATGATATGTTGCTAAACTTGTTCTCTGTAAAACAGTGTTTATGTTATCCCTGTCTATTGCCTCTATTGCCCTTCCTATCCAGTGTGGCCAATGCTTTAACATTTGTAAATTAGACAACAGATAAATCTGATGTTTTTCTCCTAACCCTATCCACTGTAGGAACCAATACATTTCATTTTTTATTATTTCTGTCGCTGGTATAAGAGGAAGTCTGTGTTCTGTCTTGGACAAGACTCTCAGAACATAATTAAAATGCATTTGAAAAGTGAATACAAAACCTTTTTTACAAACCTGACTCTAAATACAACATATAATTTAAGATATTGGTAGGTAATCTTAATAAATGTTTTTAAACACCCTCAATATATCCTCCACTGTATTATATTCCTTGAACCCCCCCTCTCCCCAACTTGTGACGCGTAACACATAGTAGATCTTGCAATAGCATTGAACATGAACATGGTATATATTTTACACTTATCGGCAAATCGTTACGACACAATAAATATTATGCCATACCGAACTCATAGCAAATTTCGCTGTTTGAAATTTTTCATTCAAATGAAACTCCCATGATAATGCTGGCGTGAGTACGGCCCCGAGATATTTATTGACCACCTCTATCACGTTTCCTTTGAACAATCATTTATCCGTCTGTTTTAACCTACCGCCTTTCTAAAAACGTTTTTTTTTTTTTTATTTATCCAAATTAACCCTTAAGTTCCACAAGTACAATATTTTTCTAATTTATTTATCGTAATTTGGAGTTCAGTAGTTGTGGGAGACAACAATACTATGTCATCAGTTTACAACAAAACTGTACCCATTTAAAATGCAACCCCCTCCCGAAAATCCGACCATATCTTTGACAAATAATGAAAATAACAAAGGACTAAGTAAACACACTCGACGTAAACCCACACCCGTTTCGAAACTGCCAGACACACCTTCCTAACTCCAAACCCTTGCCTTTGTACCCATATATAGACTCTTTAATACATCCAGAAAACGATTTGTAACACCTCAACATGACAATTTATAAAACAAAGATTTTCTATCAACTGTGTCAAAGGCGGCAGAAAAATCTACAAAAAAAACCTTTCCTTTTCTTTTTGCTAGTTTTAAATGAACAATGTTTGTTAAATTGAAGATATTGTCTACTGAAGAATACCCTTTCCTAAATCCAGCTTGTGCCTCATTAATGATTAAGTTATCATTAACCCAATTATTGAGCCTGTTGAGTAATACGCTAGTAAACAGCTTTGCAACACGGTCAATAAATGATATATATGTATAATTTTCTACACAGCCGATAATTCTTTTCTTATAGAAAGGATAAAATACGGAATTTTTAAAGCTTTGTGATACCTGTTCCTTTTTAAATATGTTGTTTAAAACTATTGGTTAATTTGACACTAGAAAAGAAGAACCATTTTAAAACTCGTAAGATATTCGGCCACATACAAATTGCCCAACTTTTTTGGGGTCATTTCTGATATACAAACTGACCAACAAGGTACAGGTATAAAACCAAGGGACAGGCCGGGGTGTCGGCGACATACAAACTCACCAACTTTTCTACCCGACACAAGTACGGGATATTTCCCTCCGATTTAGCTCATACCAATAAATAGTTTATATTAGATAATAACTAGTAGACCCACTTCGTTTGCATACATTGTTTAGACATACAAAATAATACAGATAATTTATGAACCAAGTTGAAACAGCCAGTATATTCGTGTATTTATTTATCTGTTATTCTTATGTAATATTTAACCTAACCTAACCTAACTCAACCTAACCTAACCTAACCTAACCCAACCTAACCTAACCAATTAGTTAATCACGCAACCGTTCCCATATAATATAAACTATTTATTGGTATGAGGGAATTCGGAGGGAAATATCCCCCGTGCCTGTGTCAGGTAGAAAAGTTGGTGAGTTTTTATGTCGCCGACACCCCGGCCTGTACCTTGTTTTTATACCTGTACCTTGTTGATCAGCTTGTATTTTAGAAATGACCCAAAAAGGTTTGGCAGTTTGTACATAGCCAGATATTCTGTTTAATCCGGGGCCTTTGTTATCTTTAGTTGTTCTTAATACTCTTTAGTTAATTCTGACTCGATGAAGTCCCTGTCTAATAATTCATCTACAAAATACGGTTCGGTGAATGAAAATCCAACTGTTAAAAGTGGTGAATTTAGCAGTGATTTAAAATGGTGTACCCATTTTGCCGCATTAATGTTTGACTACGTTTTACGATTTTGTTTAATTTTAAACGTATAAAGCTGCCCCAAGATATTTTTGTGTCGGTTACTTTACCAAAACACTTAAAACGTTTAAGAATTATTAACTTTTTTCTTCTTACAAAACAATTTCAAGTCGCGGCCGGATTGAATGTAGGCCTAATCTTTTCTAACAATTTCTGATGTTGTTTTATGTGTAAACTTGAGTAATTTGAACATTTTACGCCTGACTAAGATATTCCATGTCGAACCACTTTTCTCTACTTGTGAATTCCATTTTTTTTATTTACATCTGGTTTGTAATGCACTGTAGTTTTAATACAATCGGTTATGTTATCTAATGCCTTCTGATTGTTTCTCTTAATTTCTGAAGACTCCAACAGTCTATAGAGTTTTATACAAAAGTGGCTCTTGTCCGCACCATTCTTCCTTAAGGGTCGGCTCTAATAAAACAGAAAGCAACCTGCGACTCCCTATAGCGGCGGTAGGTTACGCGGACATTGTTCATCCTAAATCCATTTAAAACCCGTAATTATTCAAATAGCGTTTTTAAAAAAAATATCAAACTCTTGGGGACAAAATTTTTCATCCGAATGGCATGGTAATTTTTCGCTATAATTAATAGTTACAACGTAAAAAATATTTAAAATAACCCTACAGCGGCGGTAGGTTATACGGACATTGCTCTAACTAAATCCATTTAAAACCCGCAATTGTTCAAATAGCGTTTTAAAAAAAATACCAAACTTTTGGGGCAAAATTCTTCAGGCGAATGGCTTGGTAGTTTTTCGCTATAATTAATAGTGACAACATAAAAAAATATTAAAAATCAATGTTTTAAATTGTTAATAAATATTAAACAAAATAGTTTTCTTAATTTTTAAAAAGCCATTTGCATGCATATTGACCATGGCTTTAAATTGACATATCGTTTATAATTTTCCGATCAAAAATAAAGGAAAAATTTGGATTTGAATTTAACATTGGTCTTATGGAGTGTCAGCCAACATGGCCGACAACTAGAGCCGACCCTTAATCTTGGCAATAACAGTACGATGTTACCAGTTGCTATATTCAACCTACTATGCCTGTCTATGTTAACTAATGGTAAATGATCAGACCCTGGAAACTCAATTACACTAAAGTTTTTTATGATATTCAAACAATTTATTCACACCGTAGCTATGTCGATTACTGACATACCATTAACCACTAATAATGTGTATTCACCTCCTTCCCCCGCGCACCTTCCGCTTAATATTACTTGTCCACAACGACCAAATAAGTTTAGAAGTTTTCGTCCTCTACAATTAATTAAGTACCTGATCTTTTGAAACCATTGTTCCTATGATTTCCGATCCTTGGTCAGTATATTGATCTATGTTCTCTACGCACTGTTCATTCGCAACGCGACCATTAAAATCTATAATTTGCAAATAAGAGTTTTCAGTTATAATGTCATTAAAATCTCTTTCCCAATTATTATAATTTAAATATGTTGGCAGATCAGATATTTAACTATTATTATTTATATCGGTCCGAATTTGAATAATGTTTGAATTTTTCCTGGAGGTGAAAACAATATCGGACATAAAAGATGATATGGTATTAATGCCATAGATACCTCCGCCAATGCCCTACCATATTGTGCAACCTTAGTTGCCAGTTCAAATCTGAGATCAAAAATTTAAAGCGTTTTAATAATGAAATGTTTGTCTTCTTCTGTAACAAAGGATATCATATTCACTTAGTACGTTAAAAAAAAAAGTCGTTACTAACCTTGTTTTCAGTCCACACCATTATAACTTAACACGTTCACACAGTAGTTCTACAGGAATGGAGCAATCTTTCTACTTGATCTTGTCTACTTTCTCCGTTGCTCGGTTATGGATATTCTCTGGTCCATGATCTTTAAGTGAAGCGATGAACTCCGTGAAGTCGTGACCCAGCAATGCCTTCAGTTTAAAAATACCACCCTCCTTCCACGCCTTAAAGTTGACGTCCTCCCAGATAAACCTCCAGCCTTCCAGCAGTAGATTGTCGAACACCAGTGGCACCTTTCGCTGCCCTGCTAGTCTTTCTATTTCGCCTAACAGCTAACGAATTTTCCCTTTTTCTTCTAACTTCCCGAGTGAAATCACTATGTGTTCCGTAGCCGCTACCTTTTAACAAATTTTTTCATGATTTCGGCAATGTCTTTATCCTCCGAGAAATGGGCTATTATTGACTTCCCCTTCGCCCTCAAAGGATAGGTTCTATTCTCCCACAATCTCTCACCAAATTTCAATACATCCGCTCAAAATCGTCCTACAAGATTAACAAAGTTTGTTCCTTCACCATACTTTAGTCCTATAAAAATCCAATTATTCCTTCTTGACTGCCTCTATATCCACTAATTTCTTTACATTTTATTTGTCTTGTACTGTCACGCTTATTAATTATTCTTTTAACGCCCTATTCTTATTATCTTAATTTCGCACCCTTCTCTCAGAGTTTAACAGTTAACAAGTTAATTAAGAGTTAACAGTTTCTGATCTAAAAACTGCTCAAACAAGAAATCAATTTTCCATTTTTTAAATCCCCCACTTTTTCATTTTCCATTATACTTCCAGGTGAATTGCTTAACCTCTGACGCGTTACCCTTTCCGACGCAAAAGTTGAAAAACCCGGTCTATTGTATGTTCATTCATGTGGATACTAAAATTAGTCTTTGTTATTGATAGAATTATTAATTTATTGATTACAATAAATTGTAAAATACATTTTTTGTAGGATATCTAGTAGGAATGTTTACCCTAATCACCTGCTAAGTACATTTACACAACGCATAATACAAATAGATCAGAAAATACTATCACAAACAGTGAAAACGCTAAACCCAACTTGAAGGTAAAAACCTGTCCACGGCCGATTTAATCTGATGATGGACACAGATAGATGACGTAATGGTTCTAATCACTTAAAATGTTCACGCACAGCTGTTTTCCTTTCCTTTAGCCAAACTTAACCAATTCATACACAATGCTTTCAGAGTGATCTTATTTAATGATAGTACGAACAGTTTTCCTCCAATCATTAAAACCAACTACATAGTTATTTAAAGGTGTCCTTTCATGCCAACCAAATTTATTAAAATTTATAACTTCACGGAATAAAATAACATACTTTCTTCGTAGACGACTCAGTCTTGCCAACCACGTGGAAACAGCTACTGTTCCAGTCAGATTCTAACAGATTAGAAACACATGTAAACGATTTTGTTACAACCCCAGACATTGTGTGTGCACAGTTGGAATATGTGACAAAACAAACGTAAAAT
>JAGFPH010006421.1:10898-24524 GCA_018207615.1 Philaenus spumarius | reverse complement strand
GATTATGTTACAACCCCCAGACATTATGTGAGCACAGGTGGAATATGAGACAAAACAAATGTAAATTAAGGTAGGCCTACTTTCTTCGTAGACGACTCAGTCTTGCCAACCACGTGGAAACAGTTATTGTTCTAGTCAGATTTCAATTGATTATAAACACACGTGTAAACGATTATGTTACAACCCCCAGACATTATGTGAGCACAGTTGGAATATAAGACAAAACAAATGTAAATTAAGGTAGGCCTACTTTCTTCGTAGACGACTCAGTCTTGCCAACCACGTGGAAACAGTTATTGTTTTAGTCAGATTTCAACTGATTTTAAACACACGTGTAATTGACAGTAATCGATAATGTTACAACACCCAGGCATTGTGTGAGAACAGATGGAATATGTGACAAAACAAACGTAAAATAAGATACTTTCTTCGTAGACGACTCAGTCTTGCCAACCACGTGAAAGCAGTTATTGTTCTAGTCAGATTTCAACAGATTATAAACACACGTGTAAACGATTATGTTACAACACCCAGACATTGTGTGAACACAGTTGGAATATGTGACAAAACAAAGGTAAAATAAGATACTTTCTTCGTAGACGACTCAGTCTTGCCAACTATGTGTAAACAGCAATTGTTCTGGTCAGATTTCAACTGATTTGAAACACACGTGTAATCGATAATGTTACAACACCCAGACATTGTGTGAGCGCAGGTGGAATGTGTGATAAAACAAATGTAAAATAAGATACTTTCTTCGTAGACGACTCAGTCTTGCCAACTATGTGGAAACAGCTATTATCTAGTCAGATTTCAACTGATTATAAACACACGTGTAAACGATTTTGTTACAACCCCCAACATTGTGTGAACACAGTTGGAATATGTGACAAAACAAATAATACACGTGGAGAGTTTTAGGAACTTTTCACAAGGCAATGCAAACCTTGTGAATTGCATTGGAGAGTAAAAATATCAAACAGATGAAAATGTATGCATTTTATAACAATATAGATCCAAACAGAAACCTATTTGAAAAGGACGCTGACAAAAGGAAAGGGAAGATGGTGTGTTGAATTGAGAAAAACGGTTCTTCTCCAAGACGATCAACAGCTAAGGACTCTTCAACATAACGTAACTGCCTTAAAACTCTCAAATCAATCAGCAAGTTAAAATCCGTCATTAATTTATCATCAACGTTAAATACAAAAGTGTGTCATCAAGAAACCCATCATAGTAAAGTTTTTATAAAATAATATGCAATAATTCATTCAACAAATTACGGAAGTCTACAACAAAACCGCAGATCATTCCAGGAACTTCGAGGGACCGAGCATATGAAGAAAAATCAATCAAGTGAAATCAAAAGTGTATTAAATAACTTTAATAAAATGATAATCTAAAGTAAAACGTAAACTGAATGTAAAACAGGAAGACCACAAATGAAACGTTAAGACAGTTAGAGAGGATTATAATAAAATAAATTCATAATTTAATAACAAAACAAATTAAGTAATTAGGTTGAGGGTTGTTTATACTGCCAAATGGTTTAACAGAAACACCCATTACGCAATAGTACGGAGTTCCTGGTACAATTAAATTAGGGACACAACTCATTCAATAAGGCTTTAGAATAAAGAAGTATTTTTAACTAAAACATCTTAACTTAAAGTATTCATTGTATTTTATTATTACCTAGACATTATACATTAAATATTGAGGAGACCGCATAGTCGTTAATTAGTACAGTCTTCTTTAGCAACATTATAGATTAAATAAATAGTAGTCAAATATTAGAGTGTAGTTATCTTAGAAAAATCATTTTCACTTATGCTAAAGTAAAATTTACAGAAAGAATCAGTTAATTAATTAAATGTTGAGAAACTGTGTTCTAAATAATTTTTGTAGTTTCTCGAGTACAATGTTCATTTTAAAGTACTAGTACCAACGTCAAAATTCAATATGTGTGTAAGTTAATTCAATCAAAATAAGACATGTTATATATTTTGAAAAATGTTATATATCAAAATGACATTTAATATATTTTACTATTAATTGTTCATTTTATTCAAAATCATAAAACTTGTCTGAAGTTATTTCGTTTAAGTGGTTCCAGTCACCTCTCATGTCAAGCAAATATGAATTTGAAAATCAAATCTGGTAAATCCTCTAAATTAATATCTTCACACGTCGTACATGGTGGAAGCAACATAAAACTACAAATACTTGTATAAATGTTCTGTACGAATGTGCCAAGTAGCTAAACTATAAATACTAACTTTTCGCTACTGAAGAAGCATGAAGAACATTTTACAAGGCGAAAGAACAACATAATCATTTGATTAATTGATCCAGATTAAAAAATGGTCAAGTTAAATTCTTACATCTTGGCATGGATTTCAAAAATATACAGATTAATGTGCAAGTCCAGTGAATTGTCGATATCTTGATAATAATAGCGTGCATCATAGTGAGAATTGATCTTAGCCCAGTCATTAAAAGACCTTGACCCGAGAACAAATCGGGCCTGAGCAAAGTCTGTGGATTTGTAATATTTAAGGTAAAAGTTAAAAAAAACTTTAAATCTGAAGAGGTCGAAAAAGTAAAAAAACAATTGAAATTTGTTTTGAAAATTCGGTTTTCGGTCAATATTATTAGTAAATTTCCGTAGGAAAAATGAGCTATTGCAGTGGTCCTTATGGTAAGACCCAAGGTCGGGAGTAGCACATGAGTACCGATCATGGTATCCAGAACACGTTTTGGGGTGTCATTAAAAATCATAGATTTGGTAAACCAAATTAAAGGACCAAATTTGGTAAACAGGTTGGATTTTAAGTAGCTTGGAAGAGTTCGTTAGCCAAAAAAATTTACCGGAAGTAGACAAAAATGTTGACCGGAAGTAACAATTTTTTGAGATTTTTCGTTCTAGAATTACATTTTTTTGAAGTTTTCTTTAACAAAATAGACATACGAATAATAATTCTGCACATTTTGTATTTTTACGCGGCTTTATAGCCCATCTGGTTCCCCCGAAAACAATCAAAACGTAAAATAACGTAAAATTACCAAAATTAAAATAAAATCCACGGCTTATACCGTGGTGACCGATGGCAATATATTTGGTACATGCTGGCAGCACCTTCGTGAGTAGATCAATTTCCCAAATAGTTGTTTGAAACCCAAAAACATATATAAATTTAATTTTGGAAATTCGCTTAACTCACGTCAGCGGTTCAGCTGCGTGGTCGAATTAGTTTTATTTTTCATTATATGATAAAACATAACATTCTACAGAAAAGTTGGGAAAATAAGTTTCTGTTAAAATAGAAAACGTTATTATGGTTTTTTAATAAAAATGCTTCCTTATGCTCGAAAAAAGGTTTGCATGTCTCCTCGACAGCAGCGGCACCGAATTTCGAAGCGTACCGAGCGCGGGCAACCTTTCGTGTCACCTTTTCGAGCTCCCCACAGAATAAACCACCATCAATATATATACCGGGTGTCCCACGAAGAGGTCCCTATTTTTGAATTAATATATTAGATGCACCGAACACTCTACAAACCTGAAACTCAACAGTCCTAACATACACATATGTAAAAGAAATACACCTGAGTATCAGTTAATTCTGACACATTAGGACAAAATGGCGGGATATCAAAGAAATAGTACCTTTTCGTTAAAATAGTTTTAATTGCTTAAGTGTTACAACATAATTATTGAATTTTAACGACGTTACTAAGCACTAAACAACTTTAGGGAATTAAAGATATAAGTAACTCATAAATAAATTAAATCTATTTGATCCATAAACCTTATTCAAACTGATGTCCATCGATCGCAATGCACTGATGACAACGAAATAGAAAACAGTCATACGCTTTGCTGGACAACTCTCGAGGTATCAACAACAGTTACACTTTGATCAACCTCATTAGTTCATCGTCTGTCGCAATGTTATGACAATAAACCTTCTCCTTCAAAAAGCCCCACAGAAAAAAGTCACAAACAGTCAAGTCTGGAGACCTTGGGGGCCAGTCCATGAAGCTGCTGCCACGACCTATCCAACGGTTAGGAAGATTTTGGTCCAAAACTGCTTTTGCCACCTTAGCATAATGCAGAGGAGCTCCATCCTGTTGGAAAAAAGTCTTTCATCTCAGTCTGAGAAAGATGAGGAACTATGTGATTGCTTAAAACTTATGCATACCTTTCTCCAGTCATTGTTTGTCGGGATAAGTCATACGACAAAACACCACCCTTGGTAACAGCAGCCCAAACTGTTATACCTGTTGATTTTAATTTCTCTTCTTGTAAGATATGTGGATTTTTTGTGTTATAGTAATGACAATTATGCCTGTTTACAGTTCCTGTTCGATAAAATGTCGCTTCATCTGAAAACACGATTCCTTCATGCCATTTGCTATCTCGGTCAGTCTTTTCAATTATTTTCGAACAAAATTCCAATCGTCTGTCAGGATCATCTTCAAGCAGTCCGTGAACTAAATGAGTTTTATAATGTTTGATTTTGTTCTTTTTGGCATACCTGTGGACAGATGACTTCGGTATCCCTGTAGGAGATTCCACCTTTCTTACTGAATTAGGCGTATTTGGAGATTCCATGAAAGCAGCACATACGATTTCTTCATTTTCTATGTTGGAGGATCTATGGTATTTTTTTTTTTTTTTTGTATTGACCCCGTTTCTAGTAGGATAGTCTTCCACTTACGAATAGATTTCCTTGACGGTGGAACTACACCTGGGTACCTTTCCCTAAACACCTTATTGCTTCATAATCATTTTCAAAGGCAATAGCCCAGGAACAACATTTCACTTTTTGCTCAGTTGAAAACGGCATGGTACATAAGACACTTTACAATGCAACTTAATAACAAATGCCAATGTTTATTACCAAATATGTTCATTGTTGTGGATACACGCAGTCAGCTGAAAGATTTAAAATAGTCTAAACAGCTGTAGCTGTAGCTGTTCCTATTCTAAATAAAAGTAGGTTTACCCTTAAAATACGATTGCTGATTTTGTTGTTTTTTTGTTTTTCCGCCATTTTGTTTGGATCAGTCAGAATTAACTGATACTCAGGGGTATTTCTTTTACATATGTGTTAGTCACGACTGTAGAATTTCAAGTCTGTAGCGCGCTCTATACGTCTGTCATATCAATACAAAAATAGAGACCTCTTCGTGGGACACCCGGTATATATATATGAATCTCTTCGTTAACACCTCAGCTACTAATAAGTACACGAGTTTATTTTCATTTTGAGACACATTGCTCAGATATATTCTGTTCGAATCGTTTGAAAATCCAATATATTAAGTACATCACAACATACTATCATATTTCTAGATTAACAAAATTAATACTTGATATTATCACGCTTAAAGTTTCTTATATAATATACTAGAGGGCTCCACCCCCTGCTCGCTTAAGGGCACAGTACGAACACGTCGTAATAATAAAAACTCTTCGCCCGATGTATACTTTGATGAAGAAATGCACGCTACTGTTGGTCAGGAAAACTTCCTTTCGAATATTAATAGCAAAAAACGTTTCATAGAATTTCTGAAAAAATATTTTATCAATAAGAATTTTGATGTGAAACAGGCAGATGATGACGCAGATTTATTAATAGTTAGAACTGCTCTTTCTATCAAAAATTTAACGGCAGTGGTTGTGTTTGAGGATACCGATATTTTAGTTTTATTGGCAGCTTTAACTCCTGGAACTGAAAAATCTTTTTATTAAAGCCATTCAAAGGAAACTCGATACAGAAAGTTTACTCTAATCATAGTTTCTATAATTATAAATATTGTAAAAAATTTATCCTATTTGTACACGCTGTAAGTGGTTGTGATACAACATCGTGCTTTTTTGGGAAGGGGATAAACATTTTATTCCGAAATATTGAAAAAAGCAAGAAAAATGTTGAATTGACAAAAGCCATGGAAACGTTCCTTTTACCAAATCAAACGCACGAGGCTATCGAGTCAAGTGGAAGATTTTTCTTGTTGAATTTGTATAATTCTCCTAAAAATATAACATGTGGGAATAAATTGAGATTTCTTAAATTTAAGCAAGCAGTAAGTAATAAAAGAAAATTTATAAAACCCGTTAAATTGGGAAATCTCCCGCCGACTGATGATGCAGCTGCCCTACGTGAATATATTTATTAATTGGACCCCTATGGATGTAAAGTTTTTTTTATATGTTATTTTTACTGTCAAGAAGTGCTAAAAACTATTTTTCTTTAGGCCCGATTTTTTCTCAGGTCGGGGCTTATTTTTGCACAGAATGACTGGGCTATCTGCGCAAGCGCAATGCGTACAAATACAGGCTGAATTGGAGCTGTATAATGCTGATTTGTTACTCATCATAGACCTTTCTTACAATGATTTGAAGTTTTATCGTCAGTTTCAATTTGATATATTAAAAATAATCGAAACTGTTTACATGAAGCTCGTTTTAGGTGTATAAAACAGCGAAACTAATAACATCAACTAAACAACTTTAAATGAATGGTTTTCAGTTAAAAAATGCCACTGTGAAAATGTTGTATATTTTAAAATGAATCAATACGCGTCATGTAATCTGTAACTTAACTTTAAGATCGTTCTTAGACTTTTCGGTGTATCTCGCGATTTATTATAGGCATGGTATTTTTACTAAACTTCAACTCTTCTTTGAATGTTCTTTCCAACTAATATATATTATTTGTTGATTTCATTGATAATTCAATATTTATGAGATACGTCATCTGTTAGTATTATATCTGTAACTGTAAGAAATAACAGTAATATACATAACAGTAGTAATTTAAATATTAAATTTTAAATTACAGAGTAGACTAATGGAGAGAATTATTAAGCTTTAACGACAACATCAAACATTTTAATTTAACCTTGATTTTAATAGATTGATTTGTTTTCCATTCTAGTTTGCTGAGAGCAAGACGACAGCAAATATACCCGTTGGAGCAATTGTAAAACATATAAACAAACAAGCCTTGGTCCTAAAGAAAAAAATAATCAATTTAGCCAGAACAAGAAAATCTCAAATAAATAAATATAACATAATTGGCCAGATGAAAATTCCGAAATTAATGAAAATGTCTGAAGAAGAGTTGGTAACGTTAACAGAAAAATCAATTGCTGCTGGAAATATAACGTTGGCAACAGCTGAACTAATGGTAAACTTAGTAAATGAAACTGTTGCTGGTTTAAAGGAATCGTTACAAGTAGCTACAAATGGTATTAAGAATTTAACGTTATCATATGCTTTTTCAGTAGTAGGGAAATACACAACTGGTATGCAAAAAACTGCTTCGCCTGAAAAGGTAAAAGGTGCAGCAAAAAATAATTTAGAAAACAAATATAAATACTCGAAAATAGCAAATACAACCAAAAACAGGTTAATAGAGCTTTTTATGGTTTCAGCTAAAGCAATTAGCGATTTGACTTATAGTTGCGTTGTTATGCTATTAGGAACAGTTGATAAGCAAACAAAAAAATTAAAGCCTTTCCAGGGTATCCATGCAACACTGACCAAAACTATTGAAATTCTCTCAGACAAAATCCACTCATCGGCTGAACAACATGCGGGAAGTTATACTGACTTTGTAATAGATTGTCTTGCAAGTCTGAAAGGGTTGGTGGATACCTTCAAAAAATTTATAGAAACAACAAAGTTAGAATTAGCGAAAGAATCCGATGAACAAAACTCTTCTAAAGCAATATTTGAAAAAATTAATCACATACTTAAAAATGATTATGTTAAGGTGATGAAAGATATAGAAACACATTCGGAGAGAATCTTAGAAGATAATTCTAAAACGTATATGATGCTGGCAAAAATTATTAAGCATTAAGAACGAAATTGTGGAAAGAAATTTCTTAAAAGTTAACAGTATAGTTAATAATATACTTTTTTAATATCTCCTTAACTAGAAACGCGGCAGGGTTTTGCTTCACCAAGTCCCGCAGCAAACGCTCAGCTTAGGATTCACGATAACGAATTCATGTCATTATATTACAAAATCAAAATAGGACTCATTTGATAACTCAATAGAACTCTAATATTCTGTAAACTGTAAATTTTCGTCTTCTTGGACGTTAACAGGGATGAAGCCTAATTACTGAACCGGCTTTGATAAATGAGGACTCATTTTGATTGCAGTTAATGTATTAATACAAAATCTAGGATACCAGCGTACCATTTGTAAAGTTATTCCCTCAACAACTAAATTTACATCGTTTTATCTATTACTCACCTAACTCGAGTGCTTTAAATAAGAATGTAATTAAATAATTTAGGTTTACTTAGTCTTTTTATGACGTCATTTCAGGACATGTATAGCCGGCTGTAGTTGATACTAGACTGGAAGGATTGTATCATATTTGTTATTTAATCCAAGTCTTGAACAAATCAAATACAAAGTATGATATAAAATGTTGCTTGTCGTTTAGTACGACTGTCGTTGTCTATTTCCCATGCGTGAAAATTTCTTACTGTTACAGAACGTCCATAGTAGGATTTTCCACTATAGTAGGATTTCAGAATTTTCATATTTATCTGTATGCCCCTGATGTGTGGGGTTTTCACCGTAACATCGAATACCTCTTGAACCACAAGATTACCAGAATGAGCTTAACATAATTAAACATAAACATATTGCCTCAAGAAATGAATACAAGGCCTCTATGCTTGATAAGCTGCTCCATAAACACATCAATAAATCCAAAAGACTACTGAAAGAGAAAGCTAAGTCTATATTTGTTTCAACTGAATATGACAGCATCCTTCCCAAGATAATTATCTCCGCCTTCAAAAAAATCAATAGAATCAATCTTCCGTACCAATAATAACAACAAAATTACTCCAACTCCAAAAACATAAACAGTTGGAAACCAGAACAGGTGTCTATAAAGTAACGTGTGATAGCTGTGACAAGTTGTATATAGGTCAAACGGGAAGAGCTTTCAAAGTTTGGTTTAAAGAACACCTGCCAAAGAGGACTATTTCAGGTAATAAATCCAACTATGCGCGTCATTTAATCGACGAAGACCATAGTTACTTTGACTTTGGCAGCAACTTCAAACCAATTAAGATTTGCAGTAAAGGCAAATTTATGTTCGCCGTAGAAGAATTTGAAATCTACAAGGCTTTTAAAATATTAAACTCAAATAATGAACACCGATTATCAAATGACCAACTGAACTTTGATTCGAACACCCTGTATGACGCAGCGATAACAATTCAGAATGCCCGCGGCGTATTGTAGTTTTATTTCGTGTTCTGTTTGATAACGCACAACCAGTTGACATCCGGGAGTCGTAAGATTCAGTTTATGTTTACGTCATGGATCTTAAAACAAATTATTAGTTAAAATAAATGCTGGTGATGAATTTCTAATTCTACATTTCAGATCTTGTATTAAGAATACCAGTTATATCAGAAACAATACAAAACCAACATATTGATTTATGAGGTAAAATTATCACAGAATTGAGAGTAAACAATATTAAGAAACATATTTTCTTCTTTTGAGAAAAAGTATAGAACTTTAAAACCAAACAAGTAAAGATTTATTTCAAAACAAAAATATATTTCAAATTGTTTTGTTAAGTGGAATTCAATAAAGTGATTAGTTATTAGTTATACGATTGTTGCAATATCTTATGTTTTGATTGAGAGCATAGGCAATATAAGTAATTGCATGTATGGTTTATGTATTTCTATTGTTGTCTATTATTATATTAAACAATAAAGTAAAATATCTTAATGATATTACATGTAACTTAAAAAAATCGAATCTGTTTTATTATTTAACAAAATGGTGGCATATATAAGAAGCATTCCTAAGCTTTACATTTATTTATTGATCAAGTATTTAATATATGATAATATTTAAGTTAGTTACATTGTCCATATCCACAGTACAAATGGCTTTCACTGTTTGTAATATTAGTTTTACCCGCCAGGTGTGTTAAGTTATAGTGGAATACTTTTCTTGTAAACTAATAAACGTATTTTTTTAATCTAACTTAGGTGCATAACTCAAACAACTTTCGACAATTCCAAAAGGTTAATTCCGATAGTTGCAAGTACGGGGTTAGTGGTTAGTTACGTTTAGTCGGATGGCCAGCATGTTTGTTATATGTCGTGTAATTTTGACTTGTGATGTTTGTCATGTGTGTTGTTAAGTGTGTGTTTTATTTGTTTTAAGTTTTGACAATGGAAAGTTAAGACTTACGACACCGGTAGTCCCCGAAATTCACCATTTGAAACTGTCGACGGTTGTTTGAGGTATGTGGAACCTAAGTTAGATTACTACTGCCGTTTTGAAGGCAAATCAATATGAATAAATAATGTATTGTTTTAGTTTAACTTTGGTTCGTGCAAGCAAAATAATATAAATATCAAATATAGATTTACTAAAAGTTATAGCATAAGGACACACATGAAATAACTTGTTATTGGTTAACATAAACCAGTCAATAAGTATATATTCCAGGAGCAAAAGCTCAATCTAAAAAATGTAAATAGCAATGTTTAGGTGAAAAAATAAAAGGTGTAATATTTATTTGTATCCAAACAAATTTTAGTAATTACAAGGTGTAAGTAATATGATTTAGAATTCATCAATGTCCCTTGTCTGGAGATAAAGCATAGCATTAATTTATTAGTTTATCAAATAATAACATAGTACCTTATTTTAATATATGAGTTAATTATTATAAAATTCATATATAATGAATATGTTGTTCACAAAGCAATGAATATAGTTTTGCATATACATTAGAATGTTACTAATTGAATACCAATTTTCTTCGCTATAACGTTTTACATTTGCGAACACCTAGATCTCTTTCAAAATTCTTACGTTTCACAAACCTACACTCACAAAGAATGTATATATTTTGAATTATAAATTTTGAATTGGTTTTTGTTTTGGATAAATACTGGCTGAGGCAATGAGTACGCAACAATTAGTTTCAGCTACCATATGATAAATACTGCAACAATGAATAATTAGCTGCATTTATAACCTCAATTGACCGGTGCAATTTTAGTAAACATGGCGTTCTGGAGTCCTGAACACCGTGCTTTCGCTGTTAAAGCTTTTTTTTTAAAGAATAGTGTGAATATTTTGTAAAAACTCAAAGGTTGTTCATATTACACTTCAATGTTGGTTGACACGGTGCAAACATACCTTCGGTTTTAGGCATACTTCTCAATTAGCATTAAGTCTAATGGTACTATTTTTTACACATTTATAAACAAAGGATGTATTTACTTATATCTATAACATTAGACTGCTGTAAGGTCTATAACATTTTCGTAGTAGTTCAAATATTTCAATTTCTGTTTTATTTATGAATTAGGTTTTTTTAAATTATGAATTAATTACCACTTAAAATATGATCCTTTATGTACTTAAAAAATCCAAGTTCATTAAAATATCTCAAACCGTTCAAAAGTTACAAGCGTTTTAAAAATGTAAACAATATAGAGGAGGGGGTAGGGTTTAAAATTGAACAGTTTTTTGGGTAGATGTTTAAATTTTCAAAAGCCCATATCTTTTAAACCACTTAAGTTATTTTTATTATCTTGATTTAATTATTGATGTTCGAACTGTATTTTTGTATTTGTAATCATAACAATCAGATTACTTATCGTAAATTTCATCAGGATTCCGAATTTTTATTAAAAAATAACTTCTGATAATCCAATCTTGAGATATAAGTGATTTTATTTAACGCTATAACAAAGAGTCAGAATATTTTTCTAACGGAAACCAATATGTTTAAACCTATTGACTTCAAATTTTATACACATCTTTAATATGTATATCTAAAAAACTTATTAAATTTTCATAAAGATCGGATAAATATTGGATTTATATGCGTATAACCGTTTAGCGGTAGATCGATAAAAAAATTATCAATTTTGATTCACTATAAAAAGTGTAATTATAAATTTACGTATATACAAATATCATGTCTTATTCATAATTCAATTCTGAATCCAAATCTGTTTTAAAATTAAAAATCAGATGAATACATCTTGAGATATAAACGATTTACCAAAACCTTGTAATGTTTAGAAGAGTAAAAGTCAAAATTGAACGGTTTTTTGTGTAGATGTTTAAATTTTCAAAAGTCTACATCTTTTAAACCATTTGAGATATTCTATATTTCTAAAAAATATTCTGCATACAATTATTTATTCTATTACGTGTGATAATTTCATATTTATACAATGGCATTTGTTAATTTTATTCCACTTTATGTACTTTGAAATGTGCAAATTTTGGGGTCAATTTTGGGGTAGCAACGACGGACGGACTTTGAAAATTCATAAAAAAATAACTTGTAATATTACGAATGTAAAATTTCCACAATCTTTCTAACTTATAATCTATACTTATAAAAGTCAAATACCATTGACTCATTGACTCATCACAGTTTCTCCAAAACCACGAGGCCTACAAACATGAAATTTGGCACTAATACTCTTTATAGGCTCTAGACACGCACTAAAAAAGGTCTTCCGAAAATTCGAAATTTTAGGGAGGGTTTTGGGGGGTCAAAGTTATTAAATCACGATTTATCAAAACCTACCAAACGGATTAGAATGAAATTTGGTAAGAAAGTTTTTAAAAAATATATAAATTTTAGGGGAGGTTTGGGGGGTCAAAGTTACTACAAAAAACCATCGAACGAATTGGAATTAAATTTGGTATGTAGTTTCCTCTAGGGCCCTAGGTACTCGCTAAGAAAGGGTTTTAAAAAATTCGAAATTTTAGGGGAGGTTTGGGGGCGGGTCAAAGTTACTAAAAAGAAACAACGAACGGATTGGAATTAAATTTATTATGTAGCTTACTATATTGCCCTACGTGCCCGCTAAGAAAGGGTTTTAAATAAAAATCGAAATTTTAGGGGAGGTTTGGGGGTATCAAAGTTACTAAAAATAACCATAAAAAATACATAGTGTAATATATTTGTTGATATAATATATTTTTTGTTAAAACCCTGGAACTGTTAAACTGCACAATTGTGCAGTTTTCCACGAATAAAACACTGAACTTCGCCGTGCGTGACATCTCAACTTGTATTGAATATTTCACCCACTAAAAATCATCCAATCGCAATAATTCAGAAACCGTTGGAAAGTAAATGATCTATGCTTTAACTTTTGTATTTACAAGTTTTTTCTAAAACATATATGTACATACGTAATAATCGTTGCAGTTCTTGAGTTTTCTAAAAGCCAATGTCGCGCGAATTTTAATGCGCCGAAACTACCTTTAATTCCAGTTTCTATGTCTCTCAATACAGCCCGCCCGGTATTTTTCTGAGTTATATCTGTATACTGAAGGATTCATCACACTGTTACCTATCTGAAACTTCCATCCAATCAAAAATCGGAAAAATAGTTCAAAAGTTGTGGCGCGTTTTGTAAACCCTTGCAATTGGTCAGATTTCAACCAATAAAACAGCACATTCTGCGTTCGAGATATCTCATATAATTCGAATTATTTCAATAGACTTTTTTATATCTATTTATAGACCAAAGTTCAATCTTTCGTTTGGTATAAAGCAAACTAAAAT
>JAGFPH010006421.1:0-10798 GCA_018207615.1 Philaenus spumarius | reverse complement strand
CGAAGGCGAAGTTCCCGCTTCAGTAAATTTGATGGAACCCATTAGGTCGGGATTCACTACGTGCACAGCATAATGAAATGAAATGGTTGTAACTTCTACGTAGCTCACTGGAAGATTTTGTTCTTCCTCATACTTATTTGGTGTAGCAAAAGTAGTATATTCCTAACATAATATAACTGGTTGCAATTTACGAGTAGTTGAGAATAAATGCGTAACCTTAACCTTAAGGATAAACAGGTATCTACCTACATTAAGTCATACATTAGGCCGAATTTGTAGTTATTTCATAATAGTTTGTTAAATTTTACTTTACTGCTAGTTTTGTGTTATTGTTTACATAACCATTTTATGATCTAGCATCTGAGCTCATGAATGCTTATGAACATTTTAGGTTTATCCTCCAGATCTAATATTTTATTGAAAATCATATTTTATGAACATTTTGTGTACTGATTAAACCAAGTAAATCGAAGATAAGAAATAATAAAATAAAAATTATCTACGCACAACTTGTTCCAAACATTTTGCTTAAGAATATAAAATAGTCTAAATAATTTAAATTGAATTTATATCAATAATTATTTAAACTTTTCTATGTTTTCAAAATACCAGTGACTGTTCTAAATTAAACAGGAAGAAGGTGTGATACAGCAGTAAACCTATGTAAACCTTGGTCCATGTGGACCGGACCTCAATGGCAGTTTTGGCGGTGAAGTAAAACTTCTTTACGGGCTGGCTAGTGAAACAGGCTACTGGGGGACCAAGTTCAGTAGGAGAACCAATCTTAAGATGAACGAGAGGAAGAATGTTACAGTTACGGGACAGTGATTTGGATCCTCATAACCGGTTGGAATAGGAAGTGAGTGAGCAGGCTTCCCCCGACCGTTGGCAAGTGTCTGCCCAGACAAAGCTATAAACCCTGAATAAAAAATTAATCAATTTCTGAAAAGGGGTATTAACAGATAGATTACTAACAAGACCTGAGGCTGTGGAAGAAGTGATAATACAAGATAGCCAGACAAAGCTATAGGGGCTGAAATGATGGTAAAGAAAACTTTGAAAGTAGCAGAATTGCAGAAAAGGCTTACTGAGGCTTACACAATTATTGATAAATTACGAACACAACTGAGGCAGCTGATCCAGAGCCTTCCTGACAACCAAATATCCACAATGGAAGCTACGGAAAATAATCTGGATGAAGAAGTAATTCAATAATATACGGATTCTTCAGCATTAGATTTTGAGTCGTAAAATGTGAAGGAAAAGAAGAATGGACAAGCCTCGTCTTCCCCACACGAGATTAGAGAGCAAAACCTAAATCGAACTTATATTTCTTATCACATAGAAGAGAAAAACTTATTTATGAAAATGTGAAATTCCCACAGTTTAGTCTAGTAAAAATATCAAAGTTTATGTAATGACAATACAAATTATTGAAGCTTTAAGTAAGGATTCTCCTCCAGTGAGTGTTAAAGGAAAGGATGGTCAGTATTCCATAAATATGTATAACGAACAGGACTTTCGAGGTATTACAGATATCCATGATAGTAAAGTATTAAATGGTTTAATTACCAGAATCGACCTATTAAACTTTTGATGCGTGGTTTGGATGGATCAGTTAACACTAATGATATACAGTTAGCTCTTATTGAACAAGGTTTTAAAATAAAAATGTCTGCAGTATTCAAGTTTCGAAAGATGATCTTCCAAGAATGGGTGGGAAAATTAAGGTTAAAGCACCGCTCCATATTTTAACATTTGAAAATGAAAAAGCTGTAAATAAATCTTTCGAATTAAATACGTCCTTTTCAATAAGGTAAAGATAGAAGAAATTCACACCACGTTTGTGTTAAATGTTTGTGAAAGAAGGCATGCTTCTTCTAAATGGTGTAATAGAAGAAATACTACACACAATTTGTTAATCGTCAAGGCCATGTTGCTAGTTATCGAGGTCCTGTGCCAGAAAATGGCAGGTCCGAGATAATTTGATGAAAGTTAAAAAAGTTATAAATTAAAATCAGAGAAGGTTGTTGTTCTGCTTCAAGCTGTAGGGAACGCTGTAGTAAACACTCATACCTGAACTCATGGCCTTTCAAGAACAAAAGTAACACATGCACAAAAGGTTACTGAGACCAACCATAGATATACAAATGATAAACAAAATGTAGATAATTTTACAACACATACTTAATAGCCAGGAGAAACTGGAACAGAGATTAGTAATCTAGGGTTAAAAATGATGATATATGCCTAATACTTTCATAACTGCTGTATGGAATGCTAATAGGCTGAAACAGCGATTTGAAGAATTAAAACTCTGTTTAGATTTGAAGAAAGTACATAGTATATGTTTAATATCTGAAACACATTTTACAAACCAATCTTACATATCTATGTGGGGATTTAGTGAGTTATAGAGCTCATCTTCATGGGACAGCCAAGGGAGGGACTGCTATCTTTGTAAGAAACTTATTTAAACATGATGAAGTACCAAAATTGTTAACAGAATAGATTGAAGCAACTACTATTGCAGTTTATTCGGCTGTACATAAATATATGATCTTCGCTATCCACATCCCACCAAAACATAATTTCAAAACAAGGAGATTACGTTGCGTTCTTTGACACACTGGGTAAATATTTTGTTGCGGGAAGAGAATTTAACGCTAAACATAATTTCTTTGGTTCTAGATTTTCTAACGCTAAGGGTAGAGAAGCAGTAACGTTATTAAATTGAAACTTTGTAACTAGATGTGGCTGTACATACTGACTTTCTGATCCAGGGAAAGTCCCAGACCTAATTGACCGAGCGAAGCGAGGTCTCCGTTTTAACTCGACCTTTCGGAATTTCGTCTGTGTGTCTGTGTTTCTCATGATTACGGCCAAACACAAACTAACCACTCCACAAACTAACCACTTCACAAAGATACAAGTGCCTCAGTCATAAAAAACGTGATTTCCTTTAAAATATCAGTATCCATCTATCCTTTGCTTCGCTGAGGGGATTGGTGAGCGAGGTGAGCAGGGGTGTGGCATACAGTATTTTTGTTGTCAAATATGGGATATAAGCTGTCATTACAAACTAATACTTATTAATACAATTTTTAGTATTATTATTTATTGCTAAATTGTTTAATCCATCGTAAAAATAAGTTAATTATAGAGTAAGATGTAAAGCTTTTACTTATTATAAAAGAGCTACGATATGAAAATAAATCAACTGGTCAGATAATTCACTTTGAATGCCTCTTCTGTTAAAGTACTTTTAATATTTTCTTCAGAAAACTGCAATCACTTATTATACAAAGGTCGATTGTCTGCTCGTGAGATGTAAAGGAATGCTGAGACATTACTTTGATGAAATCTTTTCCTTTGTTCAACTTTTGTTATTCTTTCTTTGAAGGGATTTTTCAATCGAAGTAACATTCAACCACGATCGAGGAGATTTGTGTAAAATATTTTCTCTTACATTTCAGCTAAAATAATACATCCAACTAATGACATTCTTTCTATATTCACCTTGGTTTGTGGAGCGTTAATTTAAAAAAAAAAAAAAAGCAAGATGGATGGCACACGGTTTTTCGAAACAAACTTGAATAAATGAACCTTTTCATTCTTTCCATGATGTTCACACAGATGAGGAGTTGAAAAACTTATTGTTTTTATAACATTGGGAAGTACTTCGTCTGTATTATGGAATGTCTGTAGTTTTTGATAGGGGCAACATAGATACCTCTATTTTGCACCATTTAATCTCCTTTTTTATGACCTTTAAAATGAGTTGTCACATGATGGGGGTTTGCATTTGAAAAGTTTAAGTTTCCCCCATTACCCCCCCCCCCTTTAGAATAGGGGGCGAAATGTTTAACCTCGTAAGAAAGTAAAAGAAATGTTATAATACGTGTGGTCAAAGTCTCGCATTAATATCTCAGGCCGTTTAAATTATATCCACGTGTGCCAGGACATAAAACTCACCCTGTATACTGAGTTAAATAACTAAAGTAATTTAAATAAAAGAAGTTGAAGTTGGTCTATTTTTAAATACTTGAAAGGAATATAATAAAAGTAAATACTAAGAAAACTAGACAACACGCTATATTTAAATACATCTCGAAGTAGTTTAGAAAAATTGAGACTGTACTGAGACTGTTGATATTCAAGTATTGTGTTAAGAGATAAATTTAAAGATACACGTGACTGAACTTAAATATTAAACATTTTTCTTGGAACAAATTATTATTGAAATAGTACAAAGATAAAATATGTATTTAAAAAAAATCATAATTAATTAATGTTAAAACTCTCAGCTCTCATCTGAGCACTCCTAATTTATTAGTAAATCATAGCAGCACATTTGCGTTTATTTTAATAATTTTAACTAACTATCGTAAGCTTAAACTGAAGATTTACTAACCACAGGTTATTTTAACAATTTCACTGTACATTAGTTTTTCTAAAGATGTACTAATAAAACACAAGAATAGTTCTTTAAATCTCATAACAAAACTCAAATAAATAAAACAAAACAAATATTTTAATAAGTAAATAAAAATTCAGTTTGAAAAAGAAAGAAGGTATTGTTCCTCATTTGATTGTTTATCTGTTTTGTATTATACGTGTCGTATTATACGTTTTTATATTAGTCGGTAAGATAAAGTAAATCTAAAAAAAAAAATACTAAACCAGATTAACTTAAAACACACTTTCTTCTACATAATGTTTAATGGGTTTTTGAAAAATTTGAAATCAATTAGATTTCTAAAACAAATAATCTCAGGAAACTTTACTTTATTTAAAATAAACGGTCCCGAAGTAAAAACTGGCAACAACATTCCAACATTTTAATGGGAACCAATATTTTTATTAATTAACTATAAATTAATCACTAGTTCAAATGTGGTTCAAATGTGTTTTTAATCTATATATGTTTGTAATGTACATTAAGTGTTATGTGTGTATAAATGTCTTAAATGTTTTTTATTTGTGACAAAGTTCCCACTGTGCGAACAGCTTAAATTTGAAAATGACTGAAAAAATAGTCGAAACGGCCGTCATTTAAAGACGACAAAAAATCAGGATTGTTTGACAGATCATAAAGGTAAATATATATATAAATTAATATATTTTTCTCTGGATATTTAACTATCATAGATTTATACTAATTATTAACTGTTCAAAAAATATTTCTTTTAATTGGAATCTTAAATTCAAAATACTTTTAATTAATTATGTAAAAACATTATATTCTGTTTTATATCAAGTATAATTTATTTTAAGAATTAAAAAGTTGTTATTTGTAATTATTTATGTAAGAACTTATAAAATAATGATAATAAACTAAAAGATGCAGGATTTGATATTGTTTCAAGCAAGTGATGAAATCATTTGTTTCCTAAACAAGTTTATTTGGTTAACTCGTTAAGTTAGGTGTTGGGTAATTTTGTGAAACTAATATGAATTTTTTGTGTTTTAAAAAAATACCTAGTTATTATAAGATTGTATAAACTGCGAAAAAGTTTACTCCGGGCATAACTATTTTCAACTCGACTTAAACATAGTTTATTATTACTAGCAATACTAAGACGCAATATTCATTGTAATTAAATTTAATATTTGAAAATTTTAATTCAAAGTTGATTCTATTATTTTATAAATGTTTAAACAAAAGCAAGGAATAATTTGGAAAAGTTAGGATATATTTTGAGCAATATAATATAAAAATATGACTAAAAAGCAGATATTTTGGTTAAGAAATATTTTTGGTAGAAGTATTTGTCGAATAGTTTTAATTCATTTGGTACATACAAATTTTATTTAACCTTATTAATTTTTCCAACATTCCATTAAATTAGTCATTTTGAGAACCTTTATTTTATACGAGGTGCGAGAGAACTGGTGGATTTGTGATTGTATACTTAAATCCGAGCAAGAATGTATAACAAGACGTTTCTGAAATAAAAACAATTCAATTCTTCTCTAATACAAAACGCAGCGCTTCTGCCTGTATTTCATCTGCTTTGTTTGCACGTTACAAAGCCTTCGCTTCCTAAAAGCAAGGCACTGAACACTTTTGCATTGTTAGACTCAGAGGCACAGCTGATATATTATTCGAGGATTTATCATAATGTAACTGTTAAACTTATTATTGTTTAAGTTAAAAGTTACAAGACCAACTTTTATACAGTTTATGCTATACTATTTAGAAACAAAAGATTGAAAGTTTATATAATTACACAGAGTTTTTTTAAAAGGTGTTTGTGTTGTGACGTAATCGAATAAAGTACTTCAACATGTAATTATGTAAGCGACCTTTGCGCTATGTTACTGTGTATCCAATAACAGACTATGGAAAGCTCTCGTTAAGCTGTATTCATTGCTACAGGTCTTCATTAGCCTCACTAGAATGGAACAGAGACTCTAGCGTTTTAGGGTAACTATAGTAAGTAATAAGGATCTTATGCTCGTCTTAAAATATCGAAATTTATTACTAATACACATTCTGTACAATCAAACATGTACAAATCGAACTTAAACACACATCTATTTACTTGTATACCTCTATTGAGATATCAATACATAGTCTATTTTGTATATTTTAATAAAGTACAGTATAAAAAAAAAACAAAAAGTAAATAAGCAAATAATGAGCTGGACTTGTGAGAACAATATAGATGAAATAAAACAATAACACAAAATCTCACAACAAATACGTTTAATAAATCAAACGCGTTTCAACGACAAAGTCGCCATCCTCAGTGATAAAGCTACAAAAGCCAAACTACAACCATTGTATTTGGATAACCTAATAGAACTCCAATCCAATGCAATATTTTGTTCCACTGGAAATTCGACTTTTTTGGCGCTACCTATTGGGGGAAACGAAGGAAGCTGGTTGGAAACACCAATGCTTACAATGCTTTCTCCCTAGCGCTACCTCTCTCTCTAGCGCCTGGCCCATTGTGGGGAGAGTGGTTCATATGGTCAATTGTGGGAACTCTGTTATCTCTGAAGATAGAGAAAAATTAAAAACAGGATTTTGTTACAAAAAAATCGGCTATCATAATTTGGGGTTCTCTCTCCAAAATTTGTATTTTTTATTTTAGCGGTTTTATAGCTTTTTGGTCCATTATAGCGATATAACGGTCACATAAGAGAGAACTTTTGTGGGGAGGTGAGAAAGATTTTTGTGGGGATATAAGAGAGAGGAATTGTGAGGATATAAGAGAGTGGAATTGTGAGGATATAAGAGAGTGGAATTGTGAGGATATAAGAGAGTGGAATTGTGAGGATATGAGAGAGAGAATTTGTGAGGATATATTTAATGTGACTTTCTAGTGGAGTATATATCCTAATACTGTAATTCAATTCCCACTGGTGAAATGGAGTCAGCCAACTCAAAAATCACAATGTTGTAGGTTATATGAGTTAGGTAATTTATTCTTATAAACAAGAAATATGTGTTATGCTGCCCTTATAAAGCAAAGGTTAAGAAGCCTAATAATAACACATATAACACAAATATTATAAATTGTATACAAATACTTTTTTTACATGTGGTCACCCAAAAAACGCCGCTAAAAAGGGTCTGCCTTCAAAATTTATCACTTGAAGTAGGTAGCAAAAATACTAAATTACCATGAGCAAAGAGGCTTATAGTTGCTTGTCATTCCCATCAAGCCCTCCTGATACTCACGGACAATCGACCATGGTTGGAGAGGGGAACGAGGCCACAGTCCGAGCCTGGGTATGTGAGTCAGGAGGAAGGATCGAGGTGCTCCAATACACGCCTTTCAAATAAAAATACTTACCTTGTCATTCTTCAAATGTAAAAAACATTGAACTTAAACCAAGATATTTGTTACACCCTTTTACTCTTGTTGACAACATTAGTAGTAAATCTTTAACTATGCCTTTAAACATAATTTAATATGAAAACCAAATTATTATTAAATACCACAAGATGTAACTAACAATTCCAAGATTTTTTTAAGCCTAATGGTGTAACCACAAACTAACAAAAAATTGTATGTCATCTGACCTCAGGGCTCCACCCTACTGGCTTTTTAAGCTGCAAAGTCATATACGCAAATCCCAAACTACATGTACAACACTGCGGTCTAAGCACGCACCAACAAAGAATTTTGCAGGGCTCCGCTCCACTGGCTTTTTAGGTGTAATGATATATACACTAATATATACACACAGCCAAAGCTACTGTAGCTACACCCTTCAAATCTTGCATGTACATTACTGTAATGGTGCAAGCACTCACCAACAAAGGGTTTTTCCCTCGGACCCCAGGGCTTCCCCCACTGGCTTTTTAAGTTACAATATTACATATACTCACAGCCCAAAATACTGCAAAACCACAACCACTGAACAGATATGAGCGCGTTTTTTTTAACGTTTTTAATGAATCCTGGTCCTCAAATCACCCTTTTTATAGCCCCAGTTTTCAATCTTTATATTTGGTAGAATTATACGCATAGTTCAGAGTTCCAGGTTTCAGAGACCCATCACACCCATACATAAAATTATCGTCTTAATATAAAAATGCTGGTGTCGGCGTCGGGACTAACGCGACTTACTCTTATACTAAGTTAGGCAAGGTAACTTACACACCTCAGCATGAGCAGATTGCTCGCAATATGCAGTGGTGCACGAACTTGACAAATACTTTGTCGGGTCGGCCTTGGATACATCCGGTCTTTAGATTGTTTTTTTTTTTATACTTTTAACTTTCAATGAATCTGTAGTGCCGACCTTTGACTGAAGACAATATTTAATTAGTGTCCTACTAACTTCGTTTTAAACGCGTTAAAAGATACGATTGTGTTGGCAATTTTAAAGACACATCTCATTCTTGTTTAATATACTGTACTTTGATATCTATATAGAAAATGTAGGTATTATATTTTTTTCAAGAATGTTAAAGGGTACTTTTTATAAATGTTGGACAATCTTTATTTATAGTAAATTAATTGTTCAAAGCAAATTAAGCTATTTTTCGTGAATTGGACATTTATCATTGTCTTTATGTTATCAAATTATTAACAAATTAATAATTATTATTACTTATACACAATTACTTATTTATCTTTGACATTGATTCCATTGTCCATGCTTTATTATTTTTATAAATGAAAAGCATTATATTTGTGTTAGTACTTGTTTTAGTTTAATTTATCACAGAGCTTAACAATTGAAATTTTAAAATATGTATATTTCGTACAACCAGAAACGATATTTAAGTTATAACCGATTTACTGGAAGCGTGTACTTTTTTGAAAGGCGGAGATGGTTAAAATCTCAGGTTTCGCGTGTTTTTGAAATATTATCTTAAATATTATTTTAAGATGAAAAGAGTTCTAAAACAATACAAGGACATAAAAGAAAAATGTTCTTTTAAATTTTGAAAAAATCAAAATGGAATTTTTTTTATATTTGGAAGAAAGTTTTTGTTGTGGTATTTTACCACATATAATATAGTATAAGTTATTATGACTGTAAAAAGCTATAGTATCTAGCTTTATTAGTTTTTACTATAGAGACTCTTAAAGTGCGAAAAAGGGGCCTTTTTGACCCCCAACTATCAATAAGGTACACGCCTGTGGTTAATCGATTGTAACTGAAAAACGGTTTGAAATATCTTTATAAACTAAACATATTTGAATTTGCAATGAAATTCTCGACAACTTAGGTTAATTTGAATATCATGTAATCAGTCATTCATTTTCTACAGACTTCGATTTAACGAAGAATTTTTTAAAGATAACAGATATGATGTTCAAACCATAATATCTGTAATTTGTATCAATCGTTTTTTTAAATTTGGGCATATATTAATAATTTAAATTGAAACATCTGTGTAAAAATTCAATCAAAACGGAAAATTTTCAAAGACTATATTATAACAACAAATTCACAATATTAGAAACAAGAGGAAATGCTAGGTAGGTCTGTCTATCTACAGTAAAAGTTCTATCTACAGTTTTTCGACAATTTTTTTATTTGTAATGCATGTTTAGTATTTGTATGGTTATAATATACACATACTATTGTTTTTGAACATTTTGTGTGTTAAAATATTAATTAAATTAATACATACAGCCAAAAATAGGCGAAATCTAAGCATTTAACCCCTTTACCTTTCAAAAATGTTCACGCTTGAAGTAAATCGACTGTAACTTACAACCCGTTTGAGATATCTTTATGAACTAAAATATCTGAATTTTTCGATTTGAATATCATGTAATCAGTCATACATTTTCTACCGACTTCGATAGGTATCAAATCAAAACAAAAATTATGTTGTTTTCAGTTTAGGAAAATGAAGTCGTAAAACGATTACTCCTAGTAAAAATTCCGTATTTTCTATATAGAATACTTCAAACTATGTCAAATCTTTTTTTTAGTTACAGGCGATAAAAAAAAGACTTGCAGTTATTATATTGGGCCAATAGAGGCTACCGAAAAATGGACATACCTGCGGTTAGGAATTGATGTCTTGGTAACTAATTGACCAATATGGACGATACTTCGCACACATGTTATTAAATGACGTATCTATGGCCTGTAATTATATGGAATCCCTGTACACTGATACTACTAAGACCAACATTAGTCTGCTAGTCTAAATATATATAAACGATTGAATCAAATAAAAACAATTTAAATACATAAACAGACAAGCGGAAAGAATAGCCTACATATATTTTTAAATAATTCATTATGTATTTTAATTGTTTTTATTTGATGTAATCGTTTCTTTTATAAATCGCAGACAGTTGTCACAGTA
>JAGFPH010006420.1:50572-69546 GCA_018207615.1 Philaenus spumarius | reverse complement strand
TCAATACGGGGGATGGCGTGCGAAGCACTCAATGTTTTGTGTGTTGATGATACTCCTAATATTTGGAATGGTGTGCGAACCACACAATGCATTGAGTATTGAAGATACTCCCAATACGGGAGTTGGCGTGTGTAACGGGCCCCGCCTCGTTGGGTTCGGCTCTCCTGTGTCCGAATCCTGAAGCGGCGTTTTCCTTGGTCGGGCTGTACCTTTCTGTCCTCGTGCGGACGTACGGGCGTTGTCAGGATGGTGGATGGCGAGAAGGTTCGTTAAAGAAGCGGTAAACTCATGGTCGATTAAAGCGTTTATTTAACCATTAAAGTACAACGACTCTCTGTTGGTTCCTATCCTAAAACTAACATTACGCCATGAGGCCAAAGCAAGATCAATCCCCCATTTAATATTGAGTCTAATCGCGGACGCGTTCACTTCCAGACTAACTGATGCATCTCCGGATGCGTTTCTCTAGCGTCCCCCTCCCTTAGTTAACTAGGAATTGTCTGTCTTCTCAGCAATGTACCTTTAGCCAGCCTATACTATGTCCGCTGATAGTGCACCCTTTAATATTTAATATCTTTACTTATTACTTATAATTATTTATGAGTTAAGGGGTACCTGTCACATCACCCCCCGGCTTCACCAGAGTCGGCCCCATCGACTCCTTTACTACTCCGACGTGCAGCTCTTTGATGTTTGGTTTTTTTTTTTTCAACACTCTAAAGAAGTCTGCAATGATTTGCTGAAACCACCCTTGTTTGCTGGTTTTTTTTTTTTTTTTTTTTTTTAAGGGTTTGTCTAGTCTTTGAACCTTGTTGTTTCTCCAGTTTTGTTTGTTTTTTTTTTTTCATGGTCGGAAAGCTTCTCTGGTGAGCGGTGGGAAGGACTCATTCCCCCCCCCCCCCCCAACTCACAATGTCAAAAATGATTTTAACAAAAAAAAAAAAACAAATAAACATTGGCTATTTTTATTACCAAAAAAGAAAAATTAATTAAAAATCAAAATCAAAACTGAGACACCCAACTCCTAGTCAATTCACGACGTTAATCATTTTCATTTCCTTTATTTTTTTCAAAAAAAAATGCTTGCTTTGGTCTACTTGTAATTTGTTATATACTAAACATTAGGTTATTTAAAAATGTATGACATTAAGCCATTTGAAACTATTCTTGAAATCCAAAAACATATAAAGTATAACTATTCAATTTAATGATGTAACAAAAAAATTACAAATTCAATTTGTGAACATTTAAACAATTATTATCGTTCATGGTAACCAACAGAGAGTACCTAATTCTAATAATACAAAGGTAATTTGCACATTACTTTAGTATAATTTCCAAAATAACATTGTTTATTGATATTACCAAATATAGATATTAATTTAATATTTAAAGTATTAAATTATTTATTAATATTAAATTCAATCTTCGTTAGAAAAAAAATTCCTTTATATTCAGCTGCTCAATGCTAGCAGAGAGTAATTATGGAAAACATAAACTTTATGTAAATATTAAAATAGTAAACTTAATTCTAAAACTCCATATTCTTAAACACTATAACAAGTTTCACTAAAAATAAGATTTTTGTTGTTAAGTTAATTCTCCCTATAAGTTTCACATATGGGATGGTTTGTTTGGTGTGGAGGGTAGAAGAAATGATATAGGACAGGAAAGCCAACGGAGCTCAAGCCGTTGCACTTCCTTCCTATATCAAGGATTTTGCAACCCCTTACGCCCTTAGGCAACAAGAGATCAACTGTGCTGTATAGCAGTAGGAAGCCAACGGAGACCAGGCCGCTGCACTCCCTCTACTATGTTTAGGGATGTGAGAGATGGTGAGAAATGCTCAGGAGAATAGAGGAATAAAATGCTTGCACATTTAAGAGGAACAATAAAGATGCAAGTTACGATGCATGAAAAAAATTAAAAAATAAGCGGACTCTACTATGTGCCAAGCATTACAAAGGAAATTTTATCAATGCGGCGACCTGTAGACAGCTTATTCCGTGTGGAAAACTAATTATGTAAAACAGCATACCTTGTGCTTTTCTTTTTTTTTTCTTAATTTACAACTCAAAATTTGTATCCCACAAAGTCCCCTGAATTTATATCATTTTTTACTTTCCCTTTTTGTCTTATTTATTGAAATAAATTAAAAATAAAAATAAGCTATTCCAAAAGGCATAAAGCTGTTACATTCCCCTCCATTGTCACAAATAAAAAAAATCATTGCTGCTATGTTTTATGGTTTATAAAAAAAAAAAATTCTTTAAAAAAAATCAATTAACATTTAGTTATTATTATTATATATACTATTTTATTTGTAATAAAAGTTTAAATTAAAACTATAAATATGTAGAAAAAAAATTGTTTTGTATCCAAAAATTATTATGTCTTGTGATAAATGAAAAATGTTCTTGAAAAAATATTGTAATGTTTGTATAAGCAAAATTGTTTTTAATTTAACATCATTAAAAAAAATATAAAAGATTAAAAAAATCCTTGTTTAACATTTCAAACCCATCACATCCTTATAAATTCAACTTAATTTATTAATTAATAGAAATATAGCTTATAGCTTAAAAGTGTGCTTAGAATTTGGTATAACATATAAAAATGTAAAACTTTGAACAGGCACTTCATTTTAATCATTATATTTGCAAAATTGTACTCATGTGGCAGTTGTTTGTTAGAGTGCGTTGGATTCTATCTCACAGCAGATGGAGATTCCAACAGCAGTTTGGTTGGTCAGTTCCAAACTCGTAAGTCGCCCACATGGTATCAAGAATGTGATTGTGTCTGTTTCTCATATATGCTCGTGAATCGACTCCCTCTCTCCACACCTCATTATCTTACTATTAACAAAAAACAGTTATTATGAGTAAAAGGCCATTTACATGACAACATATCATTTTTCTTTAAATTTCAAATTATTAATTACTCATTCAATTCATCAAACTTTTTAGATATTTCATAGATATCATTGTTATTATTTAAAACAATTTAATTGCATTTACGTTTATCTCAATTACTTTTATAACAATTCCTCAAAAAAATAACTTAAAACTCCTCAGTACCTGTAGAACTATGAATTGAAACCTGTATTTCCAAAATTTTTATATTGTTATGGAAAAAAAATGCAAGTTTTAGATTAGTTGTAAAAAAAAATTCGCTTGTCTATTATTCCCCTGTGTTTTGAACGCTACTATATCACGCATTGTGAAGCAATTATGATATTTCACTTGGGACAGGTTTCCTCATTCATCCCTTTATGCAAATAATTTAAACTTGGCTTCATTTCATTGTCCTACTTTTCCATTATATAAGTTAACTTCTTCTTTTATTACATTTTATTTTTATTCTTGTGAAACTCATTACTTAACTATCATTATTTGTTTATACTTCTAATAAAAATTAAAAAAAATTATTAACCCTTCCTATTCGAAACCTGTAAAAAAAATAATTAGATTAACAGAAATATCTCTACTCATGGCAGCTTATGGGACGGCCTTCGCAGGTCACATTCTAATCCTTAAGTCCTGTAGATACAATTGTGTGTCTTCTTTCTGTCCTATATTTATCTCCGTACTTCTGTTTGTTTTCTGAGAATCTGAACAACATCTAAATATTCCATTTGTTAAACATGATATTTTTTTTTTGTATACATAATATATTAACACAACTGTTATTACACTACATACTCCATACATAGTCCAACTGACATTCCTAATAATTTTAATATTTTCTTTCTGTCATTGAATGTGCAGCAGTAATCTGTCTAAATTGACTCTATTTGAATTAAATTTATTCCTCTCTTCCAAATCCCCCATTGACTCATTTGTTAGTTTATTTTAAAAAATTTCTTCAGTTACTACTGCTTCATTCAATGATATAATTTCATCTATTTATTTTGAAATGTTGAATTCTATCACAATTGTCCACTCGGTTCTTGTTTACTAATACATCTGTTAATCTTTCAAAACTATTCCCTTATTATTCTTTCTACTGTTAAGAACATTATTAATAATATAGTAATTCGTATTTACTCCATTTGAGAATTAAATTAATACAAACAACAACGTAAGATAAAAAGGCTTATAGAGTTTAACTTTAGTATGGTGGATATCCACAGTTACCCCCTCCTCTGATTCTAAGTTAGTTGAGATTTCCAGTTATACCCACTTAGTTAATGTTAAATTTAAAACTGTAAAGTCGAGCAATGCTTCTACGCAGTGTTTTAGCAAGTTTGCACATTTTTGCACGTGCACAGTTTTCTTGTGAACTTCTAGACTGCTATAATTCCCAGCATGTCAGCATTGTGACATCCTGTTAATTCTGAATCACTCGTGACAAATTCTTACATCAACAATTAATTCTATGAACCTTTCTATATTACGACTTAACTTAATTTATCTACGTTTGCTGAATAATATTGAAGCTACACGTTAATCGGCACTTCTGACTTACAATAAAAATGCAGTATATAATTTATAATTGAAACTTAAAAATAATCTTGCTTTCTACCTCATGACGTTAATAGCTAATACATTTTTAACAATTTTATTATAACTCACCCCCCCTTTTTGTGACCTCTCATCACTTCGGCTCGCTTCGAGGAGATCGCTCTTCCTTTTTCGATTAATCTAATGAAGTTTATAAAGACTTCAAACTTGAAATCAACGAATAGCCTAGCCATTTAACGTATCTAGACCATTCGTCTACATCCTTCCTACCATTAAAAAGTAGCTTCCTATCGCATTTGTATAATATTTTACTCAATTCCTTGACGTAAAATCCACATTTCATACAATTCCTGTATAAAACCTCTTATTTGCACATGTTTGAAACACATAATTATTTTGAAGACATTCTTTGACGTCTTCCGTCGTTGACTATATCTAAATAGTTATTTATTTACTCCGCATTACTTTTTATTTCAATATAAATACAATAACCGTAATATGTCACATTTATCTCCTCACTATTAATCTCATCATAAAACATTTTTATTCGTCGCACTTTTATACATAACGTAGTACACTCGTAATTGCATGAATTGTCCATATCTTACTGTTTTGATACATCTTAAACTGTTTAGCACGTCGCACTATTACTGTATAATCTCACTTATTTATATAGGAATATTCGTCGATCACGTGATTACATTTTTCCCATTTATTATATATTTTTAACGAATTAGCATTACTTTGATTTATGTGTAACAAATCACCACATCTTCGCATTAATCATTTAAATTATATACAAACAATCATAATGCAATATTTATCGATATTCAAGATCCAAGATTAATATTCACCTTAAACATTTATATTCATTCATTCATACCAATAGCGAAATAGCAAAAAAAACATTACAATTTTATTTTATTTAAACCTATTGTCCGGACTATACATGAATTCAAATTACATTGTCTAGAAGTGTGAAAAAGTTTTAGGTGGATAGCGTAGAAATTTGGCAAGTGCCGGAAATTAAGAAGGGTTATATATACCCCTTTGTTGAAGACAATGTTCAAATTAGTGTATATTCATTCCAACAAATTAAAATAACATTCACCCACTTAAACTTCTAACTTGTATAAACTTGTACAACTATATATTTTTTCATCACTCCGTACCGAAAGTAGCTACTTTCGATGTCAGCTGGTAGCAACGAAAACGATCGTTTCCCAAGCTCTAATTTAGAGCAAGGGAAAAACCATCAGCTGATTTTCCCTTGCTCTAAATTTGTTTTCCCTTGCTCTCAATTAGTTTTCCATTTGCCCGCTACGCGCTCTGACGTCGCTTTGCCGTTTATTCTTACAATTTATATCAGCTGTTCTTATTGTTCAACAATGTAAACCGAAAACAGGAATAGGTATAAATGAGTTTTGTGTGTATTTTTGCGTCGTGATGAAAAGTACCGTTCATAACTTGTACCAAAAGTGATTTTCCGGCACTTGCTCCAATTATTCCCGTACTCGGCTTCGCCTCGTACGTGAAACTTGGGCGCGCACCGGAAAGTGCCACTTTCGGTACTAGTAATGAAATATACTATTATTTTATAATATACCTTATCATTTTTCACCTTATTTCATTTGTAATTACTCCTTTAACACGTTTAAATAAGTCATAACTCCACTTAACTCTTTCAACTATGGACCTTTCTATATCTATGAAATATTCTTTTATTAAAAAAAAATTAGTTTATTTTACAAACGTTCTTAGACTACTCATTTATTTTACTTCTTAACTTTTTCAGTTTTACTCGTAACCCATTTTTCTATACTCGTTGAATAAAAACGTAACATTTTATTATCATTTCACTTAACCGACATTTTTCATTTTCAAAAGTTTCCTCTAAGTGTATAAACAAATTATACATTTTCAATATTTATTGACCTCATTTTATTATTTTCCTTCATTATTTTGTTATGTCATACTTAATAGACAAAACATTCCAATATTTAAAATTATATCCAATTGAACTCCAATATTTATTAACTATTCTGAATTCCTTTGTTTATGCGTGAAAGTCAAATTTTATGAATCACCCTTTTAGTTCAACCCAGCATACAAATCCTTTAGTTTCTTAACTACAAATGTTTATAAAACCAAAAAAAAATTTATTCTTCATTAAAACATTTCTTTAATAACATTTATGAATTGCTTTTAACTTTTATTAAAGTGTGTAATAGTACAAAAAAACTTTATTTATTTAATAGATAAAAATTTAATCATTATTCTACCCTTAACCCTTATTAAAAATAACCTTCTTAAAGACTCTTCTAGTCTACAACCCTATGTGTCCTTCTGATCACCTTTTTGAGACACTTATGCCGTCAGGAGGATTTACACCTTTACTTTGTCATATAAGTATGTGTTCCAAACCTACTTAATTCAATTTTGAACCCTACATGACAATTCAAGCTATGCAAAGTCCCAGCAGCACTGCTCATCGTTGATTTTTCAAGGTTAGTAATAATTTATAACCCCCAAAAACGTTATTTATTTTTAATTGTTAAAAAAATATTATTTTTTTACTTAAAACAATTTTACACGACGCCTAATGATGTTTAATAACATTATCTAATTGCATATTGTTTTTATTTAATGTATAAAGTACTTTAAAATCAATTTATTTCAAAGTTTTTGTTCCTGTCCCATGATAAATTAAACAGCGTTACAAACTTGCACAAAGCTCTCCAGTCGAGCGTGTTTTACCGAGTCAGCAATGTAACCCGATAACACACGTCGCTTCTCGAGTCTATGAGCTCTGCCTGTCTCTGTTCCTGACTGAATGTATTGAAACATTAGGCCTAACAAAAACTTTATATTTAGTTTATTTCTTTTTGAAGCTTTAGTTAATTTAATTAATTATTATTATCATTCCATGTTACATCTTTACTGTTAACATTTTAATTTTTCTCTTATAATTTTAATTTAAACGAATCCCTACAGTGTTGTGTTCATATAAAGGGTGTTCCAATAGGTAATTCAGGTCCCCTATAGTTACCTATTTACCATGATACATTGGAGTTGCTCTTCTATCACTCATTAACTCTACTTTTTTTTTATATTCATATTAATGAACATATTATTATATAATTTTTCTGTCTTTGTCTTTTTACGATAAATCAAAACTTTGAAAACGAGATGGCTTCTTTTTAATACGAATTGGCCTACCTTGCGGTTGTATGAGTGCTGGTACTATGGCACTTGTACTGGCTGCATGAATATCAGGTGTAGTTATATCATTAGTGGCGTTCGTAGCTGTTGTACCCGTGGTATCCGTTGTTAAGGTCCCTATTCCTAAATTTTGTCCTAGATCGTTGATTGTAGCATTTTTTAACCGCCTATTTCCCCTAGTTTTCCTACTTTTTGGTTGCAATTTGCCATTGCTTACTTCCAAACATGGTTTAACTCTGTTTACATGAACCAATACTTCACGATTTCTGACCTTCAACATAATATTAAATTTAGACAGAACTTTTAGGATTTCAAATGGCCCACGCCAAAGTTTAGTTAATTTTTTTACTCTGTGTCGTTTCAATGCAGGCGTATATAAATACACGTATTGTCCTACTGAGTTTTGATTTTGTTTAGTATTTTTGTTATAATTTTTCCTTTGTTTGTCAAATTGGTTTGATTGATATAATTTCATTTTACCATATGCCTCGCTTAAATGTGATCTAACGTTTTCTATATAATTGTCATAAATAAAAGTGTCTTCAGTAATTTTCAATGTTGATTCTAACGGTATACTAGCTTTACGTCCATAGAGTAGTTCAAAAGGTGTATAATTTGTAGTTTCATGTACCTGAGTATTGTATGCTAAAGTTACGTAAGGTAGAATTTCTGACCAATTGTCTTGATTATTATTTACAAAATGACATAACATTTTACATATTGTTTTATGTGTTCGCTCCGCTCGTCCGTTGGCCATTGCATGATACGGTGTTGTCAAAATTCGTTTAATCCCTAGTAATTTACATAAGTTTTGCATTAATTCAGAAGTAAAGTTTGAACCCCTATCAGTTATTATAATTTCTGGAATTCCGTGAAGACATATTATTTTTGACATTAATTCCTTGGCTATGACCTCTGCCGATTGTTCTATTATTGGGATAAATGTTGCATGTCGTGTAAAATGGTCTATTACTGATAATATATATCTGTTTTTATCTTTAGTAATTGGTAAAGGGCCCACGATATCCATGGCTATTACTTTATATGGTAAATCTGGTTCTGTAAAAATGTCACCCAAAGGTGCTTTTGATTTACCGTAATCAACTCGCTGAGCGCAAGATTTACAAGCGCGGACATAATTCGTGACGTCACCCTCCATATTAGGCCAATAAAATTTTTGTTTTATTCTACACAAAGTCTTCTTAACCGCCGCATGCCCTGCCGTAATTAGGTCGTGATGTAATGCAATTACTTTATTTCTTAATAATTTTGGTATTAGAATTAATTTTTCTATTCCTGATTGAAAATAGATTACTTTTTCTGGGCTTGTTTTATAATTTTTACGTGATTTTAAAATTTGACATTCCTCGTCCTTTATTTGTGCTTTCCTTATTTCATCTAAGTCTATTATTGGCAAAAATTCTTTCTGTATTAAATTTACGTTAGTTAGCCCTACATTTCTACTCAAAGCATCTGCATTAGTATGTAATTTTCCAGGTCTATGTACTATTGTATAATCAAATTCTGACAATTTTAAACTCCATCGTAAAATTCTGCTTGTTGGGTCCTTCAAAGAAGTTAAATAGCACAATGCTTTGTGATCTGTTATGATTTTAAATTTCCTCCCTAACAAATATGACCTAAAAAGTTTACAACTCCATACAACCCCACACATCTCTAGTGTAGACGCGTCATAATTTTTCTCAGCATTATGTAACACTCTACTAGCGAAAGCAATCGGGTGAACTTTGCCATCGATTTCCTGAGATAAAACACAACCTAACCCTTCCTTTGATGCATCTGTCGCTAAAATAAACTCTTTTGTAAAATCTGGATATTTAAGTATTGGTGCTGTAATTAATTTATCTCTCAATGTTTCAAATGCTGTCTGACAGTCAGTAGTCCATTTAAATTTTACACCATCTTTAGTTAAATCAAACAATGGTCTTGCAATTTTTGAAAAATCCTTTATGTGGCTTCTATAAAACCCTGCCAAGCCGAGAAAATGCCGTACATTCCTAACTGTTTGTGGTATAGGAAAGTGTTTTACCGCCTCTACCTTCTTTTCATCTGGCCTTATGCCGGCTTCATTTAATAAGAATCCTAAATAGTTTACTTCCTGTCCTCCAAATTTACATTTTTCTAAATTTACTGTTAAATTTGATTCCTTAAACCTGGCAAAAATCTTATCTAATGAATGTATGTGTTCTTCCATGGTTTTGCTAAAGCATATTAAATCATCGAGATAAAGTAGACATATTTCATTTCTGAGCCCTATTAAAATATTATTCATAATTCGTTGGAATCCACTAGGACCTATTTTTAAGCCGAATGGAAGTCTTTTATAGTGGAAATGACCCCAAGACGTAGAAAACGCAGTCTTTTCTTGACTATCTTTTGTTAAATTAATTTGGTGAAATCCTGCCTGCATGTCAATTACTGAAAAGTACCTGGAACCACCTAATAAATCTATTGTCTCACTTATTCTAGGCAAAGGATGCACATCCGGTGGTATCACTTCATTTATTTTCCTGTAATCCACACAAAACCGGTACTTAACCTCCCCATTCAATGATTTTTTCTTTACCAAAACTATAGGGCTGTTCCAAGGGCTATAACTATGCTCTATTATACCCTTTTTCAATTGATCGTCAACTAATTCCCTAACTACGCTTCTTTGCGCATACGGAATCCTATGTGGTGGTACATAAATTGGTTTGGCTGACCCTGTGTCGATACGGTATTCTACATTTTTAATAGCGGACAATTGTTTATTCTCATTGTTAAATATATCTTTATAGTAAAATAACATGTTTGAAAATTCTAATTTTTCCTGTTCTGGTAAATGTTGTAACTTCCGTTCAATATCAGCCTCTAATTGCGAAGTTTCATACTCACAATCCTTATAATTTTGTTCTGAAATCATATTTACTTTACAAGACCCCTCCGTTGTTACTATTTCCGTGTCTAATCTGGCTAGTAAAGTTCCCTTTTTTAAGTTAATCTCGTTTTCTGATATATTTAAAATTCTTGCAAAACACGTCCTAGATTTTTGTAAATTTATTAAAGTCCTGGCGCACAAAATATTAAATGGTGGGTTTTCAATTGGTTCTATTATTACGTCTCGATTTAATATTTCTGTAGTATTTTTAGGATTAGCGAAATTTTTATTCTTAGATCCTCTAATTGTAAATTTAACCATGACTTCACTTAGTGCTGGTATCTGTGTATCTGTTTTACAAAATAAATTATATTTACGTTTTTCTTCTTTCGATTGGCCTAATTTTTCGTGTTCATTTCGAATATATTCCAAATGTTCTTTCTGACCTTTTAAAATTTCATCTTTTGATGGTTTAGTGCCTTTTGGTAATAATTTAGATTTAGATTTATTGTTTTGTCTTAAATTTAACTTTATTTTCCCTTGAAATTTTTGTAATTTAGAAGCATTATCCTTAACAATTGTATGTGCTTTAATATTTTGGTAATTTGTGATTATGGGCAAGTTAATTTCTATGTTCCCAAATCCCATCATTATTACTTTGTTTTTATTTATTGTAACTGTGTTTTTATTTAAGTCAATTATTACTTTATTAGTCTTTAAAATATCATTTCCTAAAATTGCAGCATATTCCAGTGGTAATTTACATACGTGAAATTTAACTTTAATAAAATCGTTTTCATTATAAAAAACTTCTGTGATTTGTGTACCTAAGATATCCAAAATATTTCCAGTCACCCCTGCTACCATAATTTCATCATTTTTTAAAATGTTCGTAGCTACATCTTGGTTTAGAAGACTTATTTCTGCTCCCGTATCTATCAAAGCTCTACCCCATTTGCCGTTAATTTTTGCTAAAATTGACACATCATTGTTTTTGTAAACCCCTTCTGTCCTATTTATTGGTACCATCTTGTGCGCCGATCCCTTAAAATTATTTATTGTTGGTTGGAGTGAGTGACGGCGCTTTGCCCCACCCCATTTGAGTTTAAAACATTGTTTCCGCTAGCCTGGTCGCCCCCGTTTGCCTGAAATGGTGGCCTATTCTGTTGTCCGTTCGTTGAGTAATAACCCCTATTTCCTGTGTTGTGATAATTTCCTCGTGAAAAATTAAATCCCCTGTTTTGAAATCTTCCGTTATTAAAACTGTTACTAAATCCGTTATTGAAGTTTTGTGGTTGACTCTGTGAATATTGTCCCCTGAAATTTCCATTTCCCCTAAACGAATTTCCCCTGTAATGTATATTACTTTGCTGATTTGCGTTGGGGTGCCTATATTGCTGTTGCGATTGTGGTGGTGAAAACCGCGGCGCCTGTCGTGCACCTTGATATCCCCTCGGTGTTCCAAAACCTCTATAATTCTGTCTCGCAAATCTACACTCGTTATACGTATGTCCCTGCCTATTACAGTTGCTACAAAATTTATTAACACCCTTATTATTATTATTTGATTCATTTTCTACCAATTTTACTTCTACCCCTTTGTCCCTTACGTATTGTTTTAATTCTTCCATTTCTGTAGCAATGTCTATAGCTTCCTCAAAAGACGTTGGATTTTTCTCTTTAGTCAAATCTGCAATTTCCCCTCTTAATCCTTTTAGAAATACTGACATACCCCTTAAATCGGCCTTTTTTTCCGTATATTTGGTAACTTTTTCATTATTTTTTTGTTTCTCGTACATTAACCTATTATTCAATTTCTTTACCCTATTTCCAAAATCATTTACTGTCTCGTACTTCTTTTGAACCAACAGATCTAACTGATCCCTATAATACAAATCTGGAGTCGTTGAGAATTGACCCATTAGTGCCCCTGCTAATTCGCGAAACGTCGTCGCATTTTTACATCCCTCATCATTCTGAACAAATTCCAACGCTGTGCCTAGCAATTTAAATTTTAAGATTTTCATTCTTCGTGTAATGTCCCAGTTAGTAATGTCTGCGGCATTTTCTATCTTTTGCAAAAAGTCTGTAATCGATTCTCCCGGTTTATCCCCCGTGAAATTTGGTAACCCTGACACTAGCTCTAAATGTACGTCTGACAAGTGTACCGTTTCATTTACTAACCTAGATACTTCCATTTCATTACTTTCTACCGCAGCCAATCGTTCTTGTAAAGTTTCATTAAATGTTACTGCTTGCCTTAATTCCCCCCTTAACGTTTCATTTATTTCCGTCGTTTGCCTCCATCTTTGGTTTAGTAAATCAAACGCCTCCTGTACCGAATAGTCTTGACCGTCTATTGGTATTTGGTCCGCCATTGTAATTTAGTATTGTATCAAGTTATTAAATTTATTTATTTTAAAACTTATTTATTAATTTTATAAATAATAATTATTTCACATAAACCTTTTTTTTTATTGTCATCAGTGACGCGTGTTCCCAATATTACTCAGCATATTTCCGCGAAATACATTTCATATCTTAAATTAGGTAAAACCTTTACTCCCGTATACTTTAGGATTTGTCCAGTAGCGATTTGGTTTAGCATTAGCTGCCCCAAATACTATGCCTTTCCTTTATGCGTAGTTAACTATCGCATATCGTTTACGTTAGTAAAAATCTTCTAGCCTATCATGCATGATTTTCTGTAATTTTATTAATAACTTTACATTTATTAATAATTAATTTCTGTATTTATTCAAACATTATTAAAAAAATTTGTTCGACTAATTATATGAATTTAAAACTTTTCAAAAAAATCTGTTACTTAGTTAAAATTATAAAAAAAATTTTAGACCATGAAGTTTTACCTTTTTTTCCTTGAAGAATCCCACTTCTGACACCAGTTGTAACGGGCCCCGCCTCGTTGGGTTCGGCTCTCCTGTGTCCGAATCCTGAAGCGGCGTTTTCCTTGGTCGGGCTGTACCTTTCTGTCCTCGTGCGGACGTACGGGCGTTGTCAGGATGGTGGATGGCGAGAAGGTTCGTTAAAGAAGCGGTAAACTCATGGTCGATTAAAGCGTTTATTTAACCATTAAAGTACAACGACTCTCTGTTGGTTCCTATCCTAAAACTAACATTACGCCATGAGGCCAAAGCAAGATCAATCCCCCATTTAATATTGAGTCTAATCGCGGACGCGTTCACTTCCAGACTAACTGATGCATCTCCGGATGCGTTTCTCTAGCGTCCCCCTCCCTTAGTTAACTAGGAATTGTCTTCTCAGCAATGTACCTTTAGCCAGCCTATACTATGTCCGCTGATAGTGGACCCTTTAATATTTAATATCTTTACTTATTACTTATAATTATTTATGAGTTAAGGGGTACCTGTCACACGTGCGAAACACGAAATGCATTGAGTATTGAAGATACTCCCAATACGGGAGTTGGCGTGCGAAGCACTCAATGTTTTGTGTGTTGAAGATACTCCTGATATTTTAATGGCGTGCGAACCACACAATGCATTGAGTATTGAAGATACTCTCAATACGGGGGTTGGCGTGCGAAGCACTCAATGTTTTGTGTGTTGAAGATACTCCTAATATTTGGAATGGCGTGCGAACCACACAATGCATTGAGTATTGAAGATACTCCCAACACGGGGGATGGCGTGCGAAGCACTCAATGTTTTGTGTGTTGAAGATACTCCTTATATTTGGAATGGCGTGTGAACCAAACCATGCAATGCATTGAGTATTGAAGATAGTCCCAATATAAGGAATGGCGTGCTAAGCACTCAATGCTTTGTGTATTGAAGATACTCCCAATATGCGGAATGGCGTGCGAAGCACTCAATGTTTTGTGTGTTGAAGATACTCCTTATATTTGGAATGGCGTGTGAACCAAACCACGCAATGCATTGAGTATTGAAGATAGTCCCAATATAAGGAATGGCGTGCTAAGCACTCAATGCTTTGTGTATTGAAGATACTCTCGATATGCGGAATGGCGTGCGAAGCACTCAATGCTTATGTCAACGGTTCAGCTGCGTGGTCGAATTATTTTATTTGAAACAGATCATTGTTAGGTAACTTCATGTCAAATTTTAGTCCACCTATCACAACAAATTTTTTGTAGAAACTTTTCTTTACATTGACCCATGTTACAGCCCCTCTAAATAATCTCCCCGCGTTACAGTAACACCCTGTATATTTAATACAGATCACACGATCATTGTTTCTGCTGCTTTCAAAGTGTTGGGTTGTATAGTAATAAACATATGCACAAACAATGACACTTTACTTCATTTAAACTTTGTATTGTTTCAGCGGAGCGGAGCCAACCTGATGAAGCGGAAACAGCTGATAGATCCAACAAGGACGATAAAGGTAAGGGAATACACCTTTTTGTAATACTATACATTATGCAGTGTTAAAACAGTTATTTGTTAGGGTGGGCTGAAAAAACACTTGTTTTTATTTCGAAGTTGTAATAGCGCGGAAAATTTGGGAATTGTATAGACAAAAGAAAAGACAAAAGAATTATCAAAATCGGTTGATATCTTCCGGTCGCGCATAGGCTCTAAAGATTGACAAAATATGAAAAAAACTAAATTTTTGCGATTATTTTATTAATTTTTGAATTTGATGATTTCGTAATGTAATAGTTTGTAATGTCTTCAAATAGAGCCTAAAAACATTGTGTTTTAATTTTGTTCAGATCAGTTAATATCTCCCGGTAGCGCATAAGCCCCAAAATTTGCCAAAATAATGAAAAAGTTACATTTTTGATTTTTGATAAATAATTAGTATTTACATGTAATAGCCGTAGTATTTTTTCACACGAACTGTTAATGGGGTAGACAAAAAACTGTCAAGTTCAGTCAAGTTTTCCGGTCGTGCAAATGCTTAGAAACTCTCGTGCACAAAGGGTGGGCAGCAAGCCAGACAACGTCATACGTCACTCGGCTGGATGGGTCGAATGACCTTGGCGTTCTCATATTGATTAGTTCTATAACTCATATTTTAAGAAAATCAACTTCACAAGAAATTTAAAATGATTGAAGTTGTTGAAGCTCCGACACCTGATGGTCCCAAGAGTTGAAATTTGTTATACGTCCTCACTGGCCACTCGAGAATGAGTGTATGAAAAATCAACCCTCAAGGACTCCATGGGGCTGAGCTACGGGTGTTGCTACTTGTGTTGTCGTGTAAACAGTGTCTCTCGCGTCTCTAGACCTCAAAGTATAATCTGCGCTGGGTTTTGTTAAGTATTACAGATGATGGGTGAAATCAGCAGTTATTTTATATGTTTCTTACGTACGTACGTATGTACACTGGCTTTTATAGGAGTTGATTTTACTAATACATGTGTTATTAGACATTTGGAAGTTGGTAATTCCGCCAAAGTACAATCGTTTCAACTTTATTTCACTAACCAGGTACTCACCTTGATGAAAGTCTTGATGTAGAACGTCAGTTAAAGCAGCACAAACTTCTACAAATGCTTGATAGAAAATTTAAATAGGTAACTTTTGTAGGAGTCGTCAGTAGCCAAAAATCGTATAAAGTCTCCGCAAGTCTTTCTTTGATGGGAATCGCATCTCTAAACGAAGTGTTTTTTTTCGATTCTACCTCCGATAATACTTTAAATATTCAAAATCTGTACTGGTCACCCTCAGAAAGATTTTAAAGCTATTACTAGTTCTCAACTCCCCTGCCAACAAATCTTGGTCGTCCCGTTGTAAGTCGTTGAGCCTTATGAATAAAAGTGAAGCTAATGCTTTAAAGTAAAAGTTAGAAGTAAAAGGTTTTGTTTCAACCAAAAGTTAGGAGTAAAAGCATTTCCTTCCTTACACATGAATAATGTTTATCTTTTCCTTGTGAGCAAATCCTTCAATCTGGAAGTAAATGGATGAAACAGTTGACATGTAAAAGAGAAAGAAAACCAGCAGTTTATTATTGATTGCAGTCCTATTAACAGAACTTATAAGTTATACATTTATAAAATGCATATATCTTTTGATGTATATATTCGATTTTAAATATTAAAAAAGATTTGGATTCGCAATAAAATTCTCTATAACTTATTATATTAATAACCCAATACATAATTAAAATAAATGTCAAATAATACAAAATTAAAAAAAAACATTGTTCACCATTTGTTGAATTTAAAATAGTAATTTTATTTTTACAGGCCTTTTCAGTAAAGGTATTAAAATTTGTTGTGGCAACCTGATTTTTTTAAATTATTATCATAGATATGTTTTCTATATGTGGTTCAAATTTTATTAAAATCGGTTAAATATTTTTAAAGTTACCGTATTCAATTTTTACTGACGACATGAGCAAACAATTTTTCACCGAATAAAGATATCGGAAAGAAATTTTTATAGGCCTAATCAGTAAAGGTCTTAAAATTTGTTGAAACAACCTGATTTTTTAATATTATTATTAAAGATATGTTTTCTATGTGTGGTTCAAGTTTTATTAAAATCGGTTAAATCTTATTAAAGTTATTAAATTTTTACATTAGGCTCCATGAGAAGCTTATGGAGCTTATGAGAACTATTTTTGGAATGTTTTCAAGCTTGGCACGACACAATCTCATTTTAAGCTGGCTAAAACATTGCTCTATAACTACTCTTTCTTTTTTAAACAGATTGTTTTCTTTCACTGTGGTTTTTAGGATTTTCGTATGGTGTCATGACCTAGGTACGGTTCTATACCACATCCATCAAGAAGAAAAGCATTTTCAGTTGAAAGTAAACTTTGCCTGATTACAGAATTCTTCCAAATCCTAGCGTCGTGAACGGACCCAGGCCAACTTACATCCACACTTGTAAACATTTCCCGGGCATCACATGTCATTTGTACCTTTAATGTAGGTTTACATTTACGGTTAATATATTCATCTCCATGAATTGTAGGTTTTTTAATGCCAATGTGCTTACAATCAATTACACAGATAGCAGTAGGAAACTGGTACTTAATTTGCCATAACAATTTTGCGTTTAGTATTGCATAAGGTGTAGTAGGAAATGTTATCCAGTTGTTTGTTCATTTATGCTACTAATAACATGTTTCACAGTTTTTGACACTGTACTGTTCAACGCCTAACTCCTCACCGACACCCTTTTGGTATCCCGGATCATCTAAGTAACGCAAACATATTTTCATTCTTTGTGATAGAGAGAGAGCACCACCTTGAGTTTCATCACTATTTCCTAGAAACCTGCCCGTTAACCACATTTTCTTCTTCAAACCTATACAAGCTCTTGAAATCTCCTGTTAATGGAGAAGAACGAGGTTTGTAATGTTTAACACATCGCACTTGAATTAAATCTGCCATGATGGCAAAAACAAACAAATACAACCTTTTACTTCACTGATAATTCGGCGACTGACTAGCTGCATCAGTTCTGAAGGATTTGCTTTACATTTGAAGTAACAGATAAGTTTTATTCATATCCATTTGCTACTTTTGAAGTAAATGGATCAACCAAACAAGGTTTTGCTCTTACCTCGAAGTAAAAGGTATTGCTTTATATTTTTAATCATACAAGTAGAAGGAGTTGCTTTAAAAACTACAAATAAAAGGTTTTGCTTCTTTTTATTCATAAGGCTCATTGAGCATGTCACTCCCACTATAGCATGTCACTTATTTCTAGCTTCCAACGAAGGACGTACCCAAAATCGTATTTTTTACCTTTCTTTCTTTGCTCAATATAATGTCACAACACTCGCGGCTGCTGTAACGATCGCCTACGTACAAACTGCCCCACTTTTTTGGGTCATTTCTAATACTATACAAACTGCCCAACAAGGTCCAGGTATAAAAACAAGGTACAGCCCGGGGTGTCGGCGACATACAAACTGCCCTACTTTTCTACCTGACACAGGAACGGGATATTTCCCTCCAAATTCCCTCATACCAATAAATAGTTGGTTCTAGCGGAGGACGTCGTGACTACAGGTTTTAATAGAATTACGCTATATATAACTTTTTCCTATATACATAATGAAATAAGACACTTCACTGATCGCGGGAAATCAATTATAAACATTCTAAAACAAATATAACATAACAAATTAACAAACCAAAAATCGCTTATGGGATTTAATACACACAATCTACAGCCATTTAAATACGCGATAGGGAACAGGGTTGCCAGATTGGTTGCAACTAGATTAGAATGAGTTTATCAATGCCTCCTATATTGCATAAAATTTGAAAATAATAACTATTTAAGTTAGAACCCTTCAGGTTAAAACTTTTTTGTGTAGAGACGAACAGTTTAGGCAACTCAACTAAGTAAACATACTATGACAAAATAGTATAGGTTAGTACCTTTAGGGTTTTTTTATTCGAATTATATAATGTGATAATAACGACGAAATATTAT
>JAGFPH010006420.1:28934-48346 GCA_018207615.1 Philaenus spumarius | reverse complement strand
CACTTCAGTTTATTTTAAAACAAGTAAACAAACTACAACTTTTTTTAACGAATTATAATTTACAATCGCCTCTATAATATAACAAACTAGTGAACCCGACAATGCTTTGCAATCGCTTGATTTAATTTTAAGGGTAGTTATACTATTTCATCCCTTTGGCTTAAGTAATCGAATTGAAAATGTGTTTTAGGGTGAAGTGAAGCCAGTGGCTCCCACAGCCTTGTAAAAAGATGGCAACATAAGTTTTTTTAGAATGTTTTCTAACATATTTCACTTTTATTAATCACTTTCAGTGAACAAACCGTACTTTTTTCTCGCATTCAAAAAAACGAATGGAAGTGCCAGGGTCGAAGTTTAAATAATAAAATCAACATTTAAGTTCGGTTAGTAAATAGTAATAAGGTGTTTAAGTGTCTTTTTTTAATGAAAAAATGTGTTAAGAGTTAAATAGGAAAGGACCACAATCTTTGTGTAAATTGGTTTTAACAGAAACAAAATTTTAAGTTAAATTTAAAAAGACATGTTCTAACTAAAATGTTATTAAAATCATGCCCAAGGGGTCAGAGAAGAACAACAGACATGTAAAGACATTAAAAAGTTTTATTTGATTAGTTTTAATCAAATTTATAGTTTCTTTCAAATATCACCGATTTTTGCGATGCCGTGTTCTCCAAAAGTTCATAACTCCTAAACAAATTATTATATATCAGTGATTTAAAAACTGCCTGAATCAGTGGAAATCCACTTGCCCTATTACTGGGCGAGGCATGCTGTAATAAGGAATTTAGGCCTTGGCTGCACTTACCCCGATCGCTGGGGCAAGTGGAGCCACACGAGTCACAAAAACAATTTCCCCAAAAACACTGTACAGGATATTTTTAAATGAACTACATCACTTAATATCCAACAAAACAAAGATAAGGCACTGGTAATCTTTTTGGAACAACCCCTAAAACAATACGTATTGTTTGTTATACTTTCCTTGAAGCTAGAAAGCTGAAATTTCTTGCACATTTATTTCTTACGCGATATATATAAAAAGCAATCCTGTTTTAAATTTCATTACGTGCTGCTAAGGGTGAAAAAGTGATAACAACCCCCTATAAACAATACATGTAAATTTTTAAGACTGTGAGTTAGCGGTTAAGGCTCTTCTATACCTTGAAGAAAACTCCCGAGTGTACAGTATGATTTTAATAAAAAGGCCTGGCTCAAGCCGCAAAATCGTTGAAACATGCATTCGTAATAACGTCTTTCGGATTATATTTATAAATTAATAATCTGGGAAACTACTTTAAGATATAAAGAAGACTTTATATTTTTTACGTGTTAGCTTAAAATATGGAAACTATTGCTTAAAACTCCCAAAAAAATGCATTAAAGATAATCGATTTTTTCTCAGTTAAACTGCTGATTAAAAGGAGTTGCCGACGATTTCTTTCAACTATGAGATACAAGACAAAAGCACAAAGCCTTTAAGAACAATTTAAGATATTTCACAACTTTTTAGGTTGAAAAACGGCGTCCGAAACACGGTAGTACGAAGTGCATATTTTTGATGTTTTACGCAAGGTATAGAAGACGATTGACGGGCAGCCAGTGAACAATAAATACCAAACTCATTGAAAATACATGGAATAATTCACTTTGGTGCAATAAGAGAAAAATATTACAATTTACGTAACATAGTGATGCAAAAAACCAATTCCCTTTAGCGAAGTACGGGTGTTCGGCTAGTAGAGATATATAATAGATATAATAATAGATTTTTGTTGTCTTTACATAATAGATTTTTGAAATGAAACTAATTTAAAGAAACCCAGGGCGACTACCTCGACTAAATATACGAAGTAAATGTATTTGCCAGAATTCCTTGTACTGTACTTGAAATACGCAAACTCAGGAAGGTTTGATATCTTGCAACTTACAACAGTCGCAGACAAAGGCCTATATGAGTGAGAGAGAGGGCACCGCAGTGTTGCCAAATCGTGCGTTCTAGAACGTCTAGCTTCGCAATATACAGCGTACATGTAAATATACAATTTAAGAGGTTTTTCTCGGCATAGGTACTATTAATAGTATAGAGAAGGTACAGTGATCGCAAAACAAACGATGTTGAGATTTTTGTGGGAAAATCCGTTTTGGGACCCCAAAATGCCTGTCTGTATGTCTATATATAAAGCTAGAGAGAAAACTATTCGATCGATTTCGAACAAATTTGCACCAAACATGTCAATTAGGCCTGTATAAATGCACAAAAGAGGGTTTTGAAAAAAATCTGTTATTATTTTTTTATAAAAAACTTCTCTAACGATTTTGATAAAATTTGGCTTATTTGTAGCCCTTAATGTACCCTACTATCTCCAAAAAAACGCATCTTTCAAAAAATTCTCGTTTAGCTGCTAATAATAATAATATTTATTAGTTACTCTCCTACTTTAATGAATCCCCTCTCCTACTTTAATACAATTAATTAAGTCACATAAAATCTGTTTAACACGTTCACTGCTTCGCAAATTTCGTATTTCCTTTATTGCTAGGAGCTGACATTTTATTTTTTATATTTATAGCCTTAATGAGTAGAAATTACTTTCTTTTTTTAACCTTTCTACGTAATAATCACTAATATTTTATAGCGGACGCACATGTGCGTCTATATAGCACATATGCTTAAAATTGGCGTGCGAAGCACGCATGCTCTTTGTGTTTAAAATACTCCGGGGGTTGGCGTGCGAAGCACGCAATGCAACGTGTATTGAAAATACTCCCAATACGGGGAGTTGGCGTGCGATGCACTGTGCGTCCGTCGCTTCTCATAGTGTTCAGTGTCAAGCTCACATGTGCGTCCTTAGCAGTGAACGTGTTAATAATTTAAATATGTTTGTGAGAAAAATGTACCAGTTCTGGTACCGTTTATTTTTAAATAAGCTGAACTTTGTCAAAATATTAAATTTGGTTTTTGCGTGTACAAGTACCTTCTAAAGCTTTCTACAAAAACAATTTAAATGAAAAACTAAACCTAATAAAACCTGATAAAATGCGTATCGGACACGCAACAAATTTGGGTACGGTGAGTGAAACAGATTATCCAAAATACGAGCCTATGTAGGCTAGATCTGATGGTTGAAAGCAGAAACGAAAAGTGTATGTTACAGTAAAAGCTAAATACTGGATAAGGTTAAAACCGCGTTTACACTATCCAAAATGTTTTATAAAACATCTGTTATAAAACATTGTTGAAGAAGAGCTGAAAAATTATCAAACTTGTTTTAAAACATAATTCAAAGTTCGCCAGGAAGGCCTCGAACGATGAGGACATGATCGTTACGGCCACATACAAACTGCCCAACAAGGTACAGGTATAAAAACAAGGGACAGGCCGGGGTGTCGGCGACATACAAACTGCCCAACTTTTATACCTGACACAGGTACGGGATATTTCCCTCCGAATTCCCTCATACCAATAAATAGTTTATATTAGATAATTAGGGGCTCTGCCCCTGGACGCTTCGCGTCCCAACCCCGCCAGATGGCTCCTTCGCTTCGCTCGCAGTTGGAAAATTCGCTAAAGAATCTTGTTAATCTTTGGTTCGTTTGTACATAGTTGATCGAGCACAAATCAGCTGTTTTATTTGGCAGCTTGACTCAAACTCATTAAACATTATCTCCATAAGATTAATTAACATGGGAAATTTGAATTATTGTTTGGCGGAGCTCCTTCTTAGGTTAATAGCGGCTAAAGGGATGATTGGATCTTGAATCTGACGGAAAATCTCTTCTTTGAAATTTAATTTTCTACAACTTTTATATTTAACATTTTTTGCTATCTCTTACCGTTTTCTTACTAAATGCACTCAAAGTGAGAAATTGAAAAATCGAAAAAAATTTCCCACCCAAAAGGTGCTTCCAAAATTTAAAAATGTTAAATTCTTGCAATTTTCCCAAAGGTTTCTCGTCGAGAGCTTTAATTGAAGTATGAGGTCGATGGGGGTACGATTACGGGAAGTGCCTAATAATTAATGTCAGTGAATCAGTGAAACCGGCTAGCTTTAAAAACGTTGGGCGGAGCTTCCCTTCTCGGATGAATAGTGGCTAAATGATAAATGATAGTGGTGATGATTGGATCTTAAATCTGATAAAAAATCGTTGGTCTGAAATTAAATTTTCTACAACTTTTGTATTTAACAATTTTTGCTATCTCTTACCGTGTTCTTACAAAACGCGCTCAAAGTGAAAAAATGAAAATTTTTTTAAAAATCTAAAAAATCTTTCCCGCCCAAAAGGTGCTTGCAAAATTAAAAAATGTTAACTTCTGGCAATTTTCCCAAAAGTTTCTCGTCGAGATCTTTAATTCAAGTATAAGGTTGAGGGGGTACGATTACGGGAAGTGCCTAATAATTAATGTCAATGAATCAGTGTTAGCTTTATATAAGTAGATAACTAGTAGACCCACTTCGTTTGCATACATTGTTTAGTATGATTATAATATTTCGTCGTTATTATCACATTATATAATTAGAATTAAAAAAAAAAACCTGAAGGTACTAACCTATACTATTTAGTCACAGTATGTTGCCGATAACAGTATGATTATAATATTTCGTCGTTATTATCACATTATATAATTCGAATAAAAAAAACCTGAAGGTACTAACCTATACTATTTAGTCACAGTATGTTGCCGATAACAGTATGATTATAATATTTCGTCGTTATTATTACATTATATAATTCAAATAAAAAAAACCTAAAGGTACTAACCTATACTATTTAGTCACAGTATGTTGCCGATAACAGTATGATTATAATATTTCGTCGTTATTATCACATTATATAATTCGAATAAAAAAAACCTGAAGGTTCTAACCTATACTATTTAGTCACAGTATGTTTACTTAGTTGAGTTGCCTAAACTGTTCGTCTCTACACAAAAAAGAACCTGAAGGGTTCTAACTTAAACAGTTATTATTTTCAAATTTTATGCAATATAGGAGGCACTGATAAACTCATTCTAATCTAGTTGCAACCAATCTGGCAACCCTGTTCCCTATCGCGTATTTAAATGGCTGTAGATTGTGTGTATTAAATCCCATAAGCGATTTTTGGTTTGTTAATTTGTTATGTTATATTTGTTTTAGAATGTTTATAATTGATTTCCCGCGATCAGTGAAGTGTCTTATTTCATTATGTATATAGGAAAAAGTGATATATAGCGTAATTCTATTAAAACCTGTAGTCACGACGTCCTCCACTAGAACCAACTATTTATTGGTATGAGGGAATTTGGAGGGAAATATCCCGTACCTGTGTCAGGTAGAAAAGTAGGGCAGTTTGTATGTCGCCGACAACCCGGGCTGTACCTTGTTTTTATACCTGGACCTTGTTGGGCAGTTTGTATAGTATTAGAAATGACCCAAAAAAGTGGGGCAGTTTGTACGTAGGCGATCGTTACAGCAGCCGCGAGTGTTGTGACATTATATTGAGCAAAGAAAGAAAGGTATAAAATACGATTTTGGGTACGTCCTTCGTTGGAAGCTAGAAATAAGTATAGTATAGTGGGAGTGACATGCTAAATGACTTACAACGGGACGACCAAGATTTGTTGGCAGGGGAGTTGAGAACTAGTAATAGCTTTAAAATCTTTCTGAGGGTGACCAGTACAGATTTTGAATATTTAATACTTATTATCGGAGGAAGAATCGAAAAAAAACACTTCGTTTAGAGATGCGATTCCCATCAAAGAAAGACTTGCGGAGACTTTATACGATTTTTGGCTACTGACGACTCCTACAAAAGTTACCTATTTAAATTTTCTATCAAGCACTTGTAGAAGTTTGTGCTGCTTTAACTGACGTTCTACATCAAGACTTTCATCAAGGTGAGTACCAGGTTAGTGAAATAAAGTTGAAACGATTGTACTTTGGCGGAATTACCAACTTCCAAATGTCTAATAACACATGTATTAGTAAAATCAACTCCTATAAAAGCGAGTGTACATACGTACGTACGTAAGAAACATATAAAATAACTGCTGATTTCACCCATCATCTGTAATACTTAACAAAACCAGCGCAGATTATACTTTGAGGTCTAGAGACGCGAGAGACACTGTTTACACGACAACACAAGTAGCAACACCCGTAGCTCAGCCCCATGGAGTCCTTGAGGGTTGATTTTTCATACACTCATTCTCGAGTGGCCAGTGAGGACGTATAACAGATTTCAACTCTTGGGACCATCAGGTGTCGGAGCTTCAATAACTTCAATCATTTTAAATTTATTGTGAAGTTGATTTTCTTAAAATATGAGTTATAGAACTAATCAATATGAGAACGCCAAGGTCATTCGACCCATCCAGCCGAGTGACGTATGACGTTGTCTGGCTTGCTGCCCACCCTTTGTGCACGAGAGTTTCTAAGCATTTGCACGACCGGAAAACTTGACTGAACTTGACAGTTTTTTGTCTACCTCATTAACAGTTCGTGTGAAAAAATACTACGGCTATTACATGTAAATACTAATTATTTATAAAAAAACAAAAATGTAACTTTTTCATTATTTTGGCAAATTTTGGGGCTTATGCGCGACCGGGAGATATTAACTGATCTAAACAAAATTAAAACACAATGTTTTTAGGCTCTATTTGAAGACATTACAAACTATTACATTAAGAAATCATCAAATTCAAAAATTAATAAAATAATCGCAAAAATTTAGTTTTTTTCATATTTTGTCAATCTTTAGAGCCTATGCGCGACCGGAAGATATCAACCGATTTTGATAATTCTTTTGTCTTTTCTTTTGTCTATACAATTCCCAAATTTTCCGCGCTATTACAACTTCGAAATAAAAAAAAGTGTTTTTCAGCCCACCCTAACAAATAACTGTTTAAACACTGCATAATGTATAGTATTACAAAAAGATGTATTCCCTTACCTTTATCGTCCTTGTTGGATCTATCAGCTGTTTCCGCTTCATCAGGTTGGCTCCGCTCCGCTGAAACAATACAAAGTTTAAATGAAGTAAAGTGTCATTGTTTGTGCATATGTTTATTACTATACAACCCAACACTTTGAAAGCAGCAGAAACAATGATCGTGTGATCTGTATTAAATATACAGGGTGTTACTGTAACGCGGGGAGATTATTTAAGGGGGCTGTAATATGAGTCAATGTAAAGAAAAGTTTCTACAAAAAATATGTTGTGATAGGTGGGCTAAAAATTGACATGAAGTTACCTAACAATGATCTGTTTCAAATAAAATAATTCGACCACGCAGCTGAACCGTTGACATAAGCATTGCGTGCTTCGCACGCCATTCCGCATATTGGGAGTATCTTCAATACACAAAGCATTGAGTGCTTAGCACGCCATTCCTCATATTGGGAGTATTTTCAATACACAATGCATTGCGAGGTTCGCACGCCAACCCCCGTATTGGGAGTATCTTCAATACTCAATGCATTGCGTGGTTCGCACGCCATTCCAAATATTAGGAGTCTCTTCAATACACAAAACATTGAGTGCTTCGCACGCCATCCCCCGTATTAGAAGTATCTTCAATACTCAATGCATTGTGTGGTTCGCACGCCATTCCAAATATTAGGAGTATCTTCAACACACAAACATTGAGTGCTTCGCACGCCAACCCCCGTATTGAGGGTATTTTCAACACAAAGCATTGCGTGCTTCGCACGCCAACTCCCGTATTGGGAGTATCTTCAATACTCAATGCATTGTGTGGTTCGCACGCCATTTCAAATATTAGGAGTATCTTCAACACACAAAACATTGAGTGCTTCGCACGCCAACCCCCGTATTGAGAGTATCTTCAACACAAAGCTTTGCGTGCTTCGCACGCCAACCCCCGCATTGTTAGTATCTTCAATACTCAATGCATTGTGTGGTTTGCACGCCATTCCAAATATTAGGAGTATTTTCAACATACAAAACATTGCGTGAGAAAGTATGTGCCAGTTCCTGGTACCGTTTATTTTTTATGTGTTGAGTTTTTTAAGCTTTGAAATTTTAGAAGCGCGAGATAAAACAGTAACTCCCATTTAAAGGACACTATAAATTATAACTTACGTTTTGTCAAGTTTTTACAGACAATTTTATTTTAACTGTCTACATTTACAAAAATGAAGGTTTACAAAAATCTCTTGAACGGTTTTCACTCCGCGCCTACTATGGGAGTTGTATTTTCAATCTCTTCTCTTTCCACCTCTTGAGACAAGGGTTTCAGGGAAAAAAGTATTTTGATAAAATGTACCAAGATTTACAACGGGTCCTATGTCGTGTCTGCTGAGGCAGTAATCAATTTCTAGTCCCACTAACTCATTTCTGTCACAACATTGGTCGATACGGTTTTTACTCGGGGAATTATGCATTTTGTGTTTTTTTCGACCCCTTTTTCTCCACCCCGTGAGATAACTGTTGGTGTTGTGCAGAGTGTTCAGAAAACGGGTTCCAAGAATGCAGGGCGTGATTCGCCGCATCAAAATAAGTTCCAATAAACATAGGTCCAAAAATGCTCCGTTTTCTGTCTAGCCGCCACTTTGTTTTTTGTACAAAATAAATCATATGTAGAGAAATGTTTGACTGATTGAGTTGGCATGAAGTTTAACCACAATGATTTGTCTCGAGAAAAATAAGCGATTATATATCCAATCATGCGTTTCAAAATGGCGGTTGTTGAAAATTTCCAACCTTAATTACTCAAAAAACCGTACATTTTGACAAAAAATGTCAAGACGCCTTTCATGTAGCCCTTTTGATTCCCTACCGGATGGTCTCATTGTCAAAACAATCGGATGAAGGATAATAGTTAAGTTAGGTCTATGTGTAATAATTCGTTTGTTCAACCCGGTAAACACAACATTGTATGTACATATGCTGTTATTATCTTTAACTTAGAGCTATTATCTTTCATCTATTATCTTTGGACCTATGTTTATTGGAACTTATTTTGATGCGGGGAATCACGCCCTGAATTCTTGGAACCCTTTTTCTGAACACCCTGTATCAAAACTTTTTCTTCGGTAGACCTACTCTTAGAATGTACCACAGAATCCACATTTTCCATATTAAGGGAGTTATATTGATTTTCCGTTTTTCAAAAACCCTTCGATTTCTAACGCCCCATTTCGATATCACCCACCCGACAGAAATCTCCCGTCATATATATTTCATTTACGAGTCTGGAAGTAACTTGTGCAAAATTAAGACAATTATCATGCCCATAAAAAAAATACAATTACATACGACTTTAAAATTGACTGTGGTTTTGGAGTCTAGAGAACAATGAAACGTAAAACTAGACACAATTTAGCCGAAAGCCGCACCGTTGTAACTGCATAGAGGTACTTTTTTTTAAATCTATTGAAAAATATCAGAAAGCTACTTTTGTAGTTTTATCTATGCATATAAAAGCGAGATACCACTCACTCACACACTCATCACAATTTCTCAAAAACTACCGAACGGATTAAAATGAAATTTGGTATGTAGCTTCCTCTAGGGCCATAGGTGCTTACTAAGAAAGGGTTTGAAAAAATTCGAAATTTTAGGGAGTGGGTTTGGGGGGATCAAAGTTATTAAATCACGATTTCTTCAAAACTACCGAACGGATTGGAATGAAATTTGGTATGTAGCTTCCTCTAGGGCCATATAGGTGCTCACTAAGAAAGGGTATGAAAAATTTCGAAATTTTAGGAGGGATTTGGGGGGATCAAAGTTACTAAAATCATAATTTGAGATCTTTTATTATTATGAAATAGTGCTTTTATTATTTAAGATCTATATGTATATATATAAGCCAAATACCACTCACTGACTGAACACTTAAAAAGAATACAATTACGTTAAAGACTGAAAATACCAACCACCACGGGCCACGCCGTGCGGATCAGCTAGTAAATGTATACAAGTTGCAATTAATTTAAATAATCCAAATCAAGCCGGGTGGATTTCTTGTAACAGTCGTACAAAGAGCTTAGACAGAGAGGGAACTATGTAGGCCTGGTGAGTCATTCACTGATAAGACTGAACTGTTTACTGGCTGCAAGTTCAACTGCGAATTATTTCTTACATTTTAAAATAACACAAACTGTATCTTTCAATTTTTAAAACGTAATGAATTATTATATGAAAAGGTTATACACGTAATCTAGGTTAAATTATATAGTTTGCGGTTGGCGTGCGATGCACGCATGGGTATTCCATATTTTAAATTAAAGTTGTAAATATAAACACAAATAAAAACAAGCTTTTAAAAAACACAAACTGTATCTTTCAATTTTGAAAACATAATGAATTATTATATGAAAAGGAATCTATATATGTGTACACAATTTAATCTATATAATAACATTCAAAACTCACTGGCCAGACAAATATTGGTAATTTTAAAATGCTAAAAAATTTATGTTTTTTGGGAAATTTAAAAATATGTAGTTAAAATATTTTTAAATGGCCGCCATTTCTTTGATGATTTTGGATTGAACAAGTTATTTTTTTATCTTTGAGTGTTTTTTATATATATATATAGGAATAACCGTTTAATATTTACAGGGGTATAAATAAAGTTTTAAAAACACCATAACTGAGCGGAAGATATTTTTGTATGGAAACGTTTTGAACCAATGAAAATGCTCTTAAAACTAATAAAGCATTGTTTAGACAAACAAATAACTTTTTAAATCAACAAATAAGGTTTTTGTTATTTTTTTAAACCATAATACAGAGGAGTTAAGTAACAAAACTACAGATTTTTCACACAAAGCCCTCTCTTTAATAGGCTAGAAGTTCTCATTTAAAGTACAGTTTTTAATGTTTTTATATTTTTAATTTGAGGTCAACTTTCAATTTTTTTATGGAACACCTTATATTTTATGATGATTTTAGATTTAACTGGATCCTAGATTTTGAATCAGCTGATATTTACTTTCGAGAAACAACAATTTGCAACAATGAGAATCAACAGCTGATATTGAACATCTGTTATTAAAGGTCTGCTCCAGTAAACGAAAAAGCAACCGGAAACGCAAGCGCTTCTCTTTATAATCGTATATAAACAGTGCAATTTCTTGCAGCTGAGCGCTTTGACATTGCCTCATTTCAATTCAAACCATTTTATAAATCCATCTTTTGTAATTGAGTGCTGAAAAAAAAACTGAATATCCCTTATTCATTATTAATTTTTTTATTGTGTTAGGAAAAAATTCAAACTTCGTACTTACAAAATGTCAATTACATAACAAAAGAAAAGCATTTAAAAAATCTAAAATGCAAAACGGATGCGTATTGTAATTGTGCTTAAAATGAGACCTTGCAAACAATTTTCTGATAAAATATAAACGAAATAAATGGTTTGAAATCTAACATTGCTCTTATGGGATAAAAATCCAAGATGGCCGCCACTACAGCAGACCCTTAACTTCATTTTTCATGAGTGACAAATCTGTAGTTTTGCCACTCCTCTGTATTAAACAAGCGCTTTATTAGTGTTAAGAGCATTTTCATTGGTTCAAAACGTTTCCATACAAAAATATCTTCCGCTCAGAGTGTTTTAAAAACTTTATGCCCCTCTAACTTTTAAACGGTTAGTCGTATAAAAATATTAAAAAGTACCAAGAACAAAAAAATTGATTTTAAAATCCAAAATCATTATAAAATATAGGGTGTTTTATAAGAAATTCTTAAGTTGACCGCCATGTTGGAAAATGGCGTCCATTTACAAACATTTTGACTACGTATTTTTTAATTTCACAAAAAACAAGGAAAGGTTCCCCATTTAAAGTTTGCTGTCAGATTTGTAGTGTACAAGATACCAATGGTGGCCCATTTAAAAAAGACACCTGTCTACTTGATAATGTACACTTACCATAATACAGTATATGTATAAGCCCTTAAATGTAAATAAACAATATACTAGCTCGTATAGGTAGCTATTGATAACGAAAATAACCAAAGTGCAGTTTATTGCTGAAAATCTCGAATTTAGAAAAAAATTCAAATTGGCGTAACTTTTGGCCTGTTGAAGATAAATTAGTAAAAGTATAATATACTTGTGAAGGAAATACAATTTTCTACAACTTATTTGCAGTCGACTTTTTTTAATAAAAGATGAGGAGTTAAAAAGTCAAAATCGACGAAAAACGTGAGCTGATAATAAATTTTTTGGAAATTGTCGATTTTTGATAGCGAATATCTCGGAAACTATAGCAGATGCGATAAAAATTAATAGAAACATTCTTGGAGGAAATATTGTCGGGTTTAATTTTTATATGTAAACATTTTCTGTGCGACTCACCATTTTCGAGATATAAGCGAAATCCCGAAAAAAGGACCTTTCCACCCCCTCCCCCACGAAGCGACAGGGGTAGGAGCGAGTACTTTTAGTATGTTTACCTAATAAGTAGGGCCTACCCCCAACAATTTTTCAAAGTCAAATGCTTCCCCCCCCCCCCTCTCTCCATGTCCTCTACACCCTTTCGTTGACTGGACTAATAGAGATTATATATAAATTTAAAAATTGACTGGTTTTGACTGCATGGGAGCAGACAACTATTTCTGTAGTTTCATCAACTCCTATAAAAGCGAGTGTGCGTACATACGTACGTGAGTAACAATATAACAGCTGACTTCACCCATCATCTACAATACTTTAAAACAAAACCTAGCGCAGATTATACTTTAGGGGTTTATCTTTACAACTTCAATCAATAAATGCATGTCTTGTGAAGGTTTTTTTTAAATATGAGTTAAAGAACTAATGTAGGCTACAATACGTTATAAGATTTGCTTAGAGTTTATAAAATGAATATAAACACAACCTTTTACTATCAATATACTCATTTAGGCTTCGCACGCCAACCCCACGATAGAATCCATTACATGGCTTTGAATCCGGTACTGCTATGGTATTTTACGTTTTTATAGATTTCGGGGGAACCAAGCGAGCTATAAGGACGCATAAAAAAACAAAATGTGCAGAATAACAGCCTACATTTATATCTGTAGAAAAACTCAAAAACAAATTCATTCTTGTAGGAAAACCCTAAAAAAATAGTTACTTCCGGTAAAAAAACGTGCTTCCGATTGTTGGATTTTCTTGGCTAACGAACTCGTCCGAGCGACATAGACAACCAACATGTATACTAAATTTGAACCAAATCGGACTTAAAATGCGGCCGCTAGAGTGCGAACACATATATATGATTTCTAATGACACCCCAAAACGTGTTCTGGGGACCATGATCGGTGCTCATTTGCTACTCCCAACCTTGGGTCTTACTATAAGGGTCACTGCAATTGCTCATTTTCCCTATGGAAATTCGCTAATAACTTTAATCATTTGATCTATCAATATGAAATAAAAAGCAATTAGAAGATAATATTTTAATCTTTCTTTAAATATATAATAATGTTTATAAATACAAAATTTTAACAAATAGGCCTACAGTTTTATAATCCTTATAATTGTACACATTTACCGAGTTAAAAAACCTCTTCGTCATAGTTAGGTAGGCCTAGATAAAGTTTGTTGTTTTTAAATAGTAGCCTATATTTTTTAAATTATGTAGGTACCTATTTCTGATGTGTAGTATCTAATTAATCTGGGGACTTACTAGTAAATTTATATAAATTGCAAGTTATTTACTTAAGGGTCTGCTGCAGTGGTGACCATCTTCGCCAAATTTAAAACATTTAGTTTGTTTTGAATTAAAGTTTCTTACCTTATCGTTTTTTCTGGCCAGTAAACGTGTGTACCCCTAAACGGACTCTAAATGTGAACTGTATTGTGTTTGTGTTTTGTGTATTTTGTGTTTTTTTAAAACTTAACGACCTTATATAAGAGGTATTAATCTTATATTCTCTGATGATAAGCCCGAAACGCGTCACAATTTACAAAAGTGAGATCACCTGACGGAAAAAACGATAAGGTAAGAAACTTTAATTCAATACCATTAGTGACCTGGATACCAATAAAATGTATTCATTTAGTTTGTTTAATTTGTATCATAAAATTGTTTGCAAGGTCTCATTTTAACCACAGTTAAAATACGCATCTGTTTTGCGTTTCTAAATCCCGTTCATTTGTCACTTTAATTGACATTTTTCAAGTACCAAGTTTGAACTTTTTTCCTTACACAATAAAACGTTTATAATTTATAAGAGAATCGCAAGCCGGATCCGCAATTCTATAAAGAATATTCAGTTTTTTTTCCAGCACTCAATTTCAAAAGATGGAATATAAGATTAGTACAGTCAACGAAAACTTGTAGAGGGAAATGGAAGGAGCACAATTTGTACTTTCTCGGTATACTAATAATAATAATAATAATAATAATAATAGGTCTTTATCCTATCCTATACTCTAATACGAGCAATGTCTGTTTGTTTGTTTGTTTGTGTGTTTGTACGAGCAATCTCGAGATCCAGCGGAAGGATTTTGCTGAAACTTTGGGATTAGAGGCTTTTGGGACTAAAAAATCGATTGGTGAAAACCACTACCTCAGGAAAACTCGTATTTTTTCTGAAAAACTCATTTGAAAATTGAAAATTTTTAACATTGGGGTTATGTAATTTAAAATCAATAGGATACATATGACAAACATCAGCTGTTTCCTATAATATTTCCATCAGCTGTCTCCTATAAATTTTTTTTTCTTTTTTTTTTTCTTAAATGTTATAATTGTTTTAAGCTTGAAATCAGCTGACCCGTGCTAATATTTCGCGAGTTATGAGTAGGCCTACAAAACAGTACTTACCTGATTTGTATTTACATACATTTTCCTATAAAAAAAAACACAATTAACAAAAATACCGAGTAATGCTCGGTCGCCCAGGTACTTGAACTAATATACAAAACTATTACAATTTCCTCAAAACTTCAGACAATACTCTTGGTCGGAAAACCGTCAGAGGGGTTGCCAATCCAAATTAGTTGGTCGTACAAAAACAAAATCAAAAGAGACTGAGATCAAAGAGAGTAAATCTCGGTATACTATAAGTATAGAGAAAGTATAGTGATCGCAAAAAAATATCGATGTTGAGATTTTTGTGGAAATATCCGTTTCGGGATCCCCAGAGTCCAAAAAAGTGTTTTTTTTTACAAAATGTCTGTCTGTATGTAGGGTATACAAAGCTAGAGAGAAAACTATTCGATCGATTTCGAATAAATTTGCACCAAACATGTCAATTAGGCCTGTATAGATGCACGAAAGAAAGTTTTGAATTTTTTTGAAAAACAACCCCCTTTTAGGCAAAAAAAACCCCAAAATCAGTTATTCTTTTTTTTATAAAAAATGGCTCTAACGATTTTGATAAAATTTAGCCTATTTACAGCCCTTAATGTACCCAACCATATGAAAAAACTAATCTTTCTAAAAGTTCTCATTCAGCTAATAATAATAATATTTATTAGTTACTCTCCTATTTTAATGTATCACCTCTCCTACCTTAATACAATTTATGTTTGTGAGAAAGTTTCTGGCACCGTTTATTGACTTTGGAGCACTGTTTGGACTAGTTAGGAGGTAAACGTAGGCCTACTAAAACTCCCCACTCCTAGCGAGTGAGCGGGGTGCACATGGAAGGTCACTTTTTCGGTTTTTCACTTATATCTTGAATACTATGCGTCTTACCGATAAGACTGTTCTATACAAAATTAAAGCTCACAAAATGAGCTACAAGACGGGATCTATTCATTTTTTCACTATCACGCACAGTTTCCGAGATATCCGCGCTCAAAATTCTCTTATTTTTTAAAAAGTAAATTGTTTTCTCGCGTTATTTGCTATTTTTTTTTTGACTTATTTGGCTAGCTAACTTTTCAGCCTTTCGTCCTACGAAAATGTTATGACGAAGGAAGTTGTAGAGCGTTGATACTAGCTGGCCCGATCAGGCTTAGACATATCAAAGTTAAATGTATTAAACTATGTATTTCTTATGGCGATGATAACCACCCAGGTTTTTCGCCTATAAAAAAAAACTTATGAGGATTTTTAGTAACATTGACCTCCCTAAACCCCCCTAAAATTTCGAATTTTTTTAAAACCTTTCTCAGCGAGCACCTACGGCCCCAGAGGAAACTACATACCAAATTTCATTCCAATCCGTTCGGTGGTTTTTTAAATTCCGTGATGAGTGAGTCAGTGAGCGGTATTTGGATTTTATATATTTAGATTTTACGATATTATCTTCAACCGTTCAAAAGATGGAGCAATTTTAACTTTACTTGTAAATTCCGTGATTTTGCAGAAAAACTTGCCTATCGTTATTTTTTGTTATTCTAAGTTATTTTTGTTACTGGTCTAACTCCCTATTTACAGTAAGCAAATATTTATTTTTGTATAGTATTAATACAGTAAGTTATTACGTAATATTTTTATCTAAACTTATAAAAGCCAAATACCATTGACTCATCACAGTTTCTCCAAAACCACGAGGCCTACAAAAACATGAAATTTGGGCCTATGAGTATTACTCTTCCTAGGCTCTAGACGCGCACTAAGAAAGGGTTTCCGAAAATTCAAAATTTTAGGGAGGGTTTTGGGGAGGTCAAAGTTACTAAATCACGATTTATCAAAACCTACCGAACGGATTGGAATGAAATTTGGTATGTAGCTTCCTCTAGGGCCATAGATGATCGCTAAGAAAGGGTTTCAAAAAATTCGAAACTTTAGGGGGGTTTGGGGGGGTCAAAGTTACTAAAAAGAAACACCGAACGGATTGGAATGAAATGTATTATGTAGCTTCCTCTAGGACCCTAGGTGCTTGCTAAGAAAGAGTTTTAAAAAATCGAAATTTTAGAGGAGGTTTGGGGCGGTCAAAGTTACTAAAAATCCCCATAAGAAATACATAGTGTAATATATGTATTGATATAATATATTTTTTGTTAATATACATTTAACTTTGATTTGTCTATCCGTGCAAAGCCGGGTCGGGCCAGCTAGTGTATTATATAATTGGCACATAAATAAATTATAGGCCTAGTATGTATTAAATAATATATTTTTGGTAATACGTAGTTTGAAAATAATGTTCTGGGGACCATGATCGGTGCTCATTTACTATTCCCGACCTTAGGTTACTGCAGTAGCTCATTTTTCCTATGGAAATTCGCTAATAACACAAACTGTTGGTTTTAATTTTGCATTTTTGAAACCCAAATATGAATATGAATATGAAAAAGTATTGTTGGCTCATCTATGGATAAAGAGCTTTCAATTAAAAAAGATCGCAACGCTAATAGTTGAGTAATTTTAAATCAAAATTACCCTATTACCTAAAAAAATCTCTTATAAGCTACGATTTGGTATGTATGTTGTAGTTAGCTAAGTAGCTACTGTAATAACATACTAAAAGTCCTCGCAAAAACAACCTGTGCTACGGTCGCCATCTTGGAAAATGGCGTCCAAAAACCATAGCCCCATAACTCAAAAACTATTCATCATATAAAAAAAGTTTTAAATAAAAAATGTTTGCCACAAAAAGAGCTACAACTTTTGTTCGAAGCAATTTTTAATCAAATTAACCGCCATAAAATGCAATATTTGGAATGTTTTAATTTAAAGATTGGAATTTCCTGAACAGTTCCATACCAATAACATAACTTTTCTTTTTTCATTTAAATTTTATGTGAATTTATAATCGGTCAGTGACTTCTCTATCTAGTCACTGTAGAAGAAAGTACAGTGACTAGATAGAGACAGTGTGGCCAAGTGAGGTCTTGTTTCCTATTGGTCAAGATGTCGGCAGCCATGTTTTTCCTAAATTCGTATCAGTTTACATTACATTCATTCACGTTCACATATTCTAAAAGCGACTTTACCGATTTTTTAACAGATATTTGTTAGTTTTTACTTTAACATAAACGTAATAGTTATTTTGAAGCTATTTGTGTTGAAGTATGTGATATTGCACCAAATTAATAAGGAAATGACAGCAGATTAGGCTACTACTCCCGCCACTCTACGAAATCGTTTCAGCGCGCATATTTTAGAAGTAAGTACATACCAAAAGTCTTTTATTTACAACATTTTAAAAAGTTCATAACATAGGCTAATCCTTTTTATCAATAGAAAAGATAAATGCAATAAATATTAGTATTACGCAATTTTAAGAACTGTCTTTGGCCCAAACCTATAATTTCGTCCGTGTTAGCCCTACGTTTGTTTATAAATAGTTTTCAAATTAAATTGTCATCGTTATTTTTTCTTTCTTTTAGTCTTGGTGAAGGTACAATCTAAGGCAAGAATCACATTAATAAGTAGGCCTAACTGAAATAATGAGGGAAATTAATAATGAAACCTGTTTTTCGGCTTTGAATAACTTAAACTTGAAAATCTTGAATTGCCTAACCTCAAAATTAAAGAATTGTAATTTCGATGTTAAATTGTTGTTAGAGACATTAATTTTATTATTAGCTTTCAATTGAAATAGAAATAAATTAGTTAGTTAGGAAAGTTTTAATTGCTTCGCTTATTTAAAAAAAATCAGATGGAAATAAATGCATTGTAAAAATTTGAAAGTGTAACTTTGAAAATATTTAATTTGTAAAATATATTCATTGATAAAAAAAGGCTAATTAACAACAGTAGCCTATAATAATTTTGCATTTTTTGATTTAGGCCTATTCGTTCTTTTATTTTTCGTTTTGTTTTACTTTGAATTTTTGATATTTTAATTCATTTATTAAGTTAGGAAAAATTTCAAATTTAGCTTTAAGAAAATCATTTTTAAGATTTTGCTTTTCAAACTGAATTGAAACCTAAAATCAGTAAATACAAATTTCATAATTAACTTGCCACAAAACTTTAACTATGGGGAATTTTAAGCAACAAAATTGTTGTTTAAAATTTATGGTGCATTTGTTATGTATGTTTATTTTTTATTGAATTTTGCATTTGTGAATATTTATAGGCCTATGTGTTTTCAGCTCAGCGATTTACGAAACACTTTCGTATTCCCTATTTGTTACATTACCAGTTAGAAACTTTTACCAACTCAACAAACACAGACAAAAGCAGCCCCTCGTAGTACATTGTACCCTCATTACACAAACCTGATATAGCTTTATTAGTTTGTAATTAACGTCAGTAGGCTACTCAACTATCCGCATAGACTAGTAAAAAATGTGATAAGGTTAAAAATCATTATTTTTTATAGGTTATTTCATTTTAAACAACTTATTTGCTTTCTAACTACTGTTTAACATTTAAAAAGTTGTTTACGAGGCCTTTATGAAATAAAACAAAAGGTTTTATAAATATTTTGAAAATAAATTGCATTATACTTTATGGCAGATAACATTACTTTTAGGAAAAACATGGCGGCCGCTTTCATGTGGCCACACTGTCTCTATCTAGTCACTGTAGAAGAAAGCTAACGGCAACGCTACCTAG
>JAGFPH010006420.1:0-12987 GCA_018207615.1 Philaenus spumarius | reverse complement strand
TTGGCAATGCTATCAACAGATAGTTTGGTTGTGTAAAGAATGTCCTGAACTTAAATAAATTTACTTCCGCTTCAATTTAGAATAAAAATAATGTCTAATTACTACCAGGTAGTAGTTACATATAAGACCGCGGGGTGGGATTGCTTACGGGTGGAGAGGGGTCATCTAGAGCTGACAAGTTGCGACTTCATTTTTTTTGAGGATATTACATGCAGTTATGCCTCTGTGAACATATATATGATTTCACATAGAGTAGTGATATAATATAACCAACGTAGGTCTCATCCCATGTTTTGACCAAGCTTTCCCAAATGCCTAGGCACAATCGATCCAATAACAAAGGCTTTTCATAGAAAGTGTTCGTCAGGAATAATCATCGGCATTAGTTTTGACATTATCTGTCAAAGTCCACGAGCTTACAACCAATAAAATAATAAATGCAATATACAGTATTGGAGTTATATTACTAGATTTATATTGGAAGAGGATGAGTAATATTCAATTATAACATCTAGTTTTAGTTTAGTGCTACATTGTGCAATCGGCATAGACTGAGGCTGGGCGGCCCGAGGTTTAAGCAAATTAGGCGGCCGCTGCTACATGGGCGTCTGTGTTAAACTTTACAAATTTAGTTCACTACAAGAGAAAACTAAACCAACAATACAAACTATTTGGCACAAAAGAGTTAGTTTTAATTTCGTCAATTAAATTCAACCAACTGAAATTATATATAAATTTAGATAAATGAGAGAAATAAAATGCAGCAGTACAGAGTACAATATAGTAACGGATTGACACTCTATTTGTTTTGACTGTAAACTAAGCCGCCTGCAGTGGTCGCAGCCACCCGAAGGTCGAAGGACGCAAAGAGAGCTCACCTTTCAGCTTACACCCATTTCACTAGGAAATAGACTAGCCCGTGCACGGTGAGTCATAAGTCTACCCCGGCTGATCCGACCATTTTAAGCTGTGGGGATGTAGGAGACTGTGACATCAATGGTGCGGACTTTTTCGACTATACTGCCTCCGAGAAGTCACCCTGCTGATGCATTGTCCTTCATAACCAACCGTGGTTACATAGACACTTTCCCCAACAGTTTTGACTCTCCCATAAGTCTCAGTTGCCAGCGGGGAAAAGAAGCTCATAAAAACATATTTACGTTCAACTTTGAATCAGGTACGCTTGAGTGGGCTGGCAACATTGGCAATTGAGAATATATTGTTAAATGAAATGGACGCTGACTTGCTACTTAAGGAGTTTTCAAAAGTAAAAGTCAGGAAAATCCATTTTTAATTGCAGGATATCCTTAGTTTGATTCTAAAGACATGTTTTTTTGTAATTTTATTACAGTTGAATATCATTATGATAACCTGTAAATTTTAATGTAATTATAATTCTTGTTTGTAAGGTTTTGTGTGTTGTAATAAGTTACTTTCTACCTTTCAAATTTGGTCAAAATTACAATTTGATAAAAATACTCTGGATAGTTGAGTTATGAGGGGGAAGGGGGAAGGGCAAAAAAAGTGGTTTGCTTACACTTGAAAAGTACATAGGGCCTTCCCTGGACTCACATAAAATTAAGAAGTGGGTAATATCTTACTTAGTTTGTGCTATTCTCAGTATCAGTAACCGGTTCCTAACTATTGATGGAAGTAACTGTTACTTTTCAGTAAATCTATTGCAGCAGTCAAACATTTAACGAATTTTCTGTGAAATATCTGTTATGAAAGTAAAAACAATACACGTGTCCAAAACTTATATTTATTTTTCTGTTTATTTCAATTATTAAAAAAAAAAACATCTAAAATTATCACAATAGTAAAATTAAAAAGAAAAGAATTCTGAAGAAATTAAATTAGACTCAGCTCAAGAATTAATTTTTGTGTTAACTTTAAAATATATAAATTAAAATGGTCATCACAAAGCATGAAGTATAAAATACACTGCCTAATGAGCAACTTTTATAATTATTTTGAAAATTTATCAATTATGTAGACTGAACAATACTGGCAGTAAACTTAAAATAAGTCATTATTTCAACATACAATAATTCGACTATACAGCTGAACCGCTGAGCAAATTTCCAAAATTAAGTTTACATGTTTTAGGGTTTCAATCAACTATTTGGGAAATTGATCTACTCATGAAGGCGCTGAATAACTGCCTATGCTTATGAAATATATTAGTAGAATTTGTTTGCACCTATGCCACCAGCTTCGACTCACGCACTCCTTCGTTCCACTCGCAGCTGGAGCGAGTTTGCCCTTTGGCCTTGGGTTATGGACCACTTCGCTTTGCTCGCAGAGTCAAACTCGGCCGTTCGGCATCAGGTCAAAAGATACCCAAATTTGAACCAAATCGGACTTAAAATTCGGCCGCTGGAGTGCAAACACATATACACATAATATATACATAGTATTTAATGACACCCAAAACGTGTTCTGGGGACCATGATCGGTGCTCATTTACAACTCCTGACCTTAGGTCTTACCATAAGAGTCACTGCATAGCTCATTTTTCCTATGGAAATTCGGTAATAAGTATAGAAAGTAATTGATAACAAAAAAGTACTAGAATTCAAAACAGGAATAAAAATAACAAAAAACTGCTAAACACTCTTAACCCTTTCATGCTGCGCCCATTTATTTACATTCGGCAGCAACTAAATTGTAGTGCTCTGCCCGTTTAAACGTTTTCAACTTAATGTGCTACTCATTTTAAAACCTACAGCTTGTATTATTTTGCACTGATAAGTGATATCTTTTAAAAAATACACAAACTACTTGACTTGAATCCACCTTTCTTATTAAAACAAGTATGATTGTAACACTATGAAGGGCAGTGTTGTTTGTATGCTTTAGTATACAGAATGGCGTCGTCACAATGGACTTACTGAACCGATGTTACAGTGTTTAATGAGTACTTTGGAAAAAGATTTAACCCTAGAACTGTTCATGTTAACGTTTTTCCGATGCCAAGCCATTTTGGTGTGTTTTGCAAGTTCTTTTTTTCAAAAATTTGCCAAATACAGTAATTATATCCCAATCCAAAAGTGTTCTACAGATTTTTTGTAGGAAAAGGTCTAAAGAATTTATATATGCCAATAAAAAATCGTTTGATGTAAAATTTATAAAGTTATTGGCTCAACAAAAAATGTTCAGCAACGAAATGAAAAAGTTCAGCTTTAGGCCTACATAAAAAGCAGTACACATTTTTTGTAATTTTTTCAAAATGTACAAAAGTTTTGTAATTTAGTTCTAAATAGAAATCTATAAAAATATATATCAATTTCAAATTTCCTAATTTGGATACACCAGTTTCTATGAATTTAGGAATGTAAGCTTTGCCCAAAAATGAAATATTATTATAAGAAAGTGTCGAGAATAAATCTTAGAATTTATCTGTATACTTGCAGTTTCTCATTTCACGTTGTTTTACTTGTTCCACAAAATTAGAATAAACAGTCAAAAGTTCTCGCGGATAAAACTAATACAATGTCATTAGCAACTTGATGGTTAGAACTAACGTCAGAACAAGGCTTGCAATGAGTTCTCAAGGAGAGTGTTGAATTCAACAAAAAGTCTGTATTTCCCAGGACTGTACGAATAAACCCGTTACAGTAAATGTGCTTTGCTTTAAACATGAAACGAAAGATCGAAGTTTCGTCTACAAATAGATATAGACATATGTATACAAATATATTGAATCGTAAGAGATATATCGAGTCTAAAATGTGCTGTTTCATTGGTTGAAAACTTTTACTGTCCAATTGCAAGGGTTTACAGAATTATATTTTAGAAACTATAAGAGTGACGTCCGATTGGAAGGCAGTTTTAAAAAATTCAAATCTTGACGAATCCGAAGGTATCTTTCTATTATTGTCAAAATATTTTCGTCGAGCGATTTTGAGCCTACGAGAAGTGACATATTTGTGTAATTTTCTATTGATTTCTTGCACGGAATCAATTGATTTAGTAATAAATTAATAATAAAATATTACCTTTTATGTCCGTCAAGTGATCCACTTATGTGAAAAAACACACTACCACGGTTTCAGATGATATCACTTATCCATCATCAGGTGAAATTATCACTCCTAAGAGGTTGTCATTAACATTAAAAAATTGTCAGACATATAACAGCACAAATACAAAAACACACAAACAACGTACACATTTAACACAAATTGGAACATCATTGTCACAGCGGCATATCACAGCTTTGTACACAGGCTTTTGTCACTTCCTCTTTCTGCAGAAGACTTTTATAGTGAGGTGTCAATATTAAAACACATAGCGGTGTCAAACGGTTATACTAGTTCCATAATTGATAGTATAGTACATAAACACAGGAATAAGAAGAAAAACAATATAATAATGCCTGCATTGTTAAACAAAGAAACAAATAAGAAGAAGTTTATCTCCACAGAGTTTGGCAATTTTTTGAATCATACTTTACACAATGAATTAGCTAAAAACAACGTCACCTTAACTTACTCCACGAACAATAAATTACAGACTAAATTACAACATAAAGTTTGTACCAAAAACTTAGCTGAGTGTACTGGAGTTTACAAATTGAATTGTGACGACTGTCCTAAATATTATATAGGTCAAACCGGTCGTTCATTTGGGAAGAGATTCAAGGAACATTTGCCGAAATCTAAACATACTTCAATAACAACAAATTTTACAAGGTAATATTTTATTGTTAATTTGTTGTATATCAGTGATTCGGGACCTTTCCACAATGAAAGTTGATAGTATTAAGCGCTGACGAAGACGCGGAGGACGATGTGACAGCTCCGTTAGATAAGAGTCCATTGCTGTTCCCATGTGTTGGAGATTTATCTGGATTCTGAAAACAAAAATTTTGGTTTCAAATTTATTATGTGTATTAATAGGAGTCATGGTTTTTTCAAGTGAAACTATGTTGGAAAATCTTTCTTTTTTTTATATTTTTTTTTTTTTTTTTTTATATTTTATAACGACAATAATTAATAAAACTACAGTAGAACCTGGATTATCCAAGATAATTGGGACCGGGCTCGGATAACTGTCGTTATAGGCTGATTTGGAGCCATACTTCCTTCAAAATCTATTTTATTTGGCTTTAAATAAGATAGTTTCAAATAAACAAAGAAGGTTTTATAATGTACTTAAATGAAAGAAATTGGATTTTGTAAGCTACTGTAATATAAAAACCACAAAAATAATCCCTCTAAAGTTTTTTCATGCTTACTTTTCTTCATTCATTGTCTAGCCTCTTCTGAATAGTCAATAATTAAATATAGCTAATGCTAACACTACCTGGTGTCAAAACCAATCAACCAGCATTCGATTACGACTAAATAAAGAAGTTGTGCTTTCTCTTCAACATTTGTTAATCTCCTACCTATTACAAAAAATATAATTTTAATTTAAAGTTAATATAATGTGGATTAAAAACTTTATCTTGAAATGAAAATAATCACACTAACAATGATTGTATTGTAAATAATTTAAATATGTTTCCACCTCAGACTTACCATTAAAGGCTCATTTGAAAGAAGAGTATATATAATATGCATGTGCTTTGCTTCTTTCATTGTTACTTATATCCATTGCAATGGAAATAATTCTTGCTTTTATTAAAATACAAACTATAGGCTATTTTTATTTTAACCACATGGAAATTAACAACACTATAGAAGCCAGACAAACTATATAATATTGTTCTATAGATTTAGGTATTCAGTTAGGTTTTTGGAACAAACTTGAGGTAGGAGTTAACAAATAGAAAATGTAATGCGTAAAGAAAAAAAGTGTTATTAATTGCTTGCTACGGCAATGAATGTAAATACATTCAAGAAACATGTGTTTTGGTTAATCAATTTAAATTAAGAGACGATCGGTCCCGTCCGGCATAATTCAAATATTATCTTCAAGCGCTGAAATACATTCAATAAACACAAAATGTTCATTCATCAATCTAAGCCTAACCTAAAATTATTGTGCGTATATTAAATTTATTTTACCTGAATTGATGGCAACATACCGTACAATAATTTTTGATTATGCCTAGAAAGTAATTTTAAGTCTAGGCCTAACCTAAAATTATTGGTTGTATGTTGCCGTTAAGACAGGTAAAATAAATGCAGCATACACACAATAATTTTAGGTTAGGCCTAGACTGAAGAACCAAAATTTTATGTTTATTGAATCTATTTACAAGTAATGGATATTTAACTGTGTTTACCATCTTAGATTTGATGTTATAATTAATTCTACACCTTTATTATAACATTAAACGTATGGAAACGTCGTTCGTTCATTTTTAGTTGCGTCCTGAGGTTTGTTTGCAAAGCGTGGTGTGTTTTTTGTTTTGCATATTTTCTATTCGTGTCAGTCAGTTTTCTTAAATTGCTGTTGTTGGATTATGGCATCTTCCACATTAAAGACATTAAAAAGAAAACATACATTTCTTATGATAGTAAATAAAGTGGAGATTTTGAATAAACTGGAAAAGACTGCTTGTACTGTTTAACCACTTTAAACGATTAAAGGGCATACATCGACTAAATGGCATTTTCTTGGTTATTTTCAAAAATACGAACAAATCAATAATCCGAACCCCCTGTCCCAATTTTTGACGATTTACTGTATTTTAATATAGTCAAACTTGGATAGTTAGAAGTTGAAAGGACCAGGGAAGGAATTCAAACTATCCAAAAATTCAAATTACATATGTTCACTCAAAAAGAAGAGGTAAATACTTGTAGCCTAGCAGTACTGCACTGAACAAAAAAATAACACCACAATCAAAGATTTAACACACAAATTTTATTTTACAATATAAAGTCCAGTAGAGTCCCGCTATTTCGAACAAAGTTCAGAAAAAATACCGATTTTTTAAACATAAAATCAGGAGAAATTAAAAATACGTCCGTGTGAAAAAAAGTACATTTAGGCCTATATTGTTATACAAATAAGTTAAATAGAGACATACATAGAGCCTAACCTTCATAAAAACGCCTGAAACCAAATTGGAATGAAAGTTGGTTTTGTTTCCTTCACGTTTTCCATCCGTTCTGCGGGAAGGAAGATACCGCAACAAGCATCCAGTGAAAAGGATACCGGGTCCTTCAGAAAGAAGGAAGGATTAGATACAACAGCTAGGCACTATATAGTAGTGTTCTTGCCACCTGCCAGTTGCTTTCAATCTTTTTTCAAGACGCAGCGGTACTAACAGACAGACTGCGGGATGACTAAACGGGCAGTTTGAACCAGGGCTATAGATTACAAGGGCTAGACCAGTCCGCCAAGGAAAGTGTTCTCGTGCTGCAACTGTGATGACGTCACGGTGGTAACTCCTGCTCCATTCCCACCGCTTCTCATAAGTATTCTTTGCTACAATAATTTCAATTTCTTAGCAAACCAGTAACATTTTTATGAAGCGCTCTTCTTTAATTTTAGTATTGACACTACACAAAGCAATAAGTAGACTGTAAGCAATTAGTCTAAAGATGTAAGAAGAAGACAGGGTTAAAATAAAACTAATTCGTAGGTAATAAACCGTTGTAGTGTACTAATGTTAGCATACTTTTAATTTGATTCTCTGAAACATTTCTGAAAACTAAATACGAAATTGAACAAAATGTGTCACATTATTGAAAATAATTGTATTTATTACAATAAACCACCAAAACTTGAATGTCATTACTGCAGTTTAATAAAACATATGTAATACTTATAAAATAAAACACATTAAAATTATAAATACTTATACATAATAAGTAGCTTATAAGCAGGTATGCACATGACATAATAATTACTGCTGAGATAAAATATTAAAAAAATTAAATAAAACTGCTTTATAGATATTTTCCTTCTCTAGGCCTTAGGGAATACTTATTTTAATAGTTGAATTTAAACAATTGAACTATTTAAATTGACACTGTGCAATTTAATTTAGTATAGAAGTTTAACTTAAAATTGTGTTTTATTTTTGAATTTTTGTCATCAATAATTTGATTACTCTAGGTTTAAATTTAATTATAATTATTTGTATAATTATTGTATTATATATTTATTTATATCTAATTATTCTGACAATTTTAAGTGCATTTTGCTAGTACAGTAAAGATTTTTTTTAAACATTCTAACTTTATAGCTGCAGAAGAAATTACTTGAGGACCTTGGTAACTTTTCAACATAAAGTAATCTCGCTTGCAACTTTTACATTAAATAAATAATATTTTTTAATGTTTATTTTCATCGAGGTGGTTTAAATTGTTTTCCTTTTTGTACTGTATATATTTAAACATTTTTAGGTTTTGTATTTTTATGTACTTGTTTTCAAGATAAATTATCATTTCTCATTTGTCAATGTAATTTTAAATTATGTATTATTTTGATTTTGTTAATGTACAAAAGGAACAGCAATAAATTTTCATTTCATTTCATTTCATTTTAATTTGAAGCCGATTACTTAAAATTTGTTGTTTTTAAATTTTGAGTTATCAATAATTACCGGTGCTCTAAGTTAAAATTTTATTATTATTTATGTATTATATATTTATTTATTTATATCTCATCATTCTGAAAATGTTTGATCTAATGTACTTTATTGGTAAAAGTGTTACTTAGAATATTCAAGTAACACTGCAGACAATATTACTTGATAATCTTGGTTATATTTCATAAAGTAATCTCGTCTGCAACGTAACATCAAATAAATAAATACCTTGCTAAACATATAACTTAAGTGATTTTGAGTATTGCATAATTTTTTTAAGAAATTTGTGAAATGCCTCGTCGAGAAAATTAGCATTAAATATCCGTCAGAAGGCGAAAATCTCGCGGAATTATATACCTTCTTTAAACACTGGTACTGAACAAAATAATTACTCAATATTCACCAAACTTGGTAAACATATAATTTAGGTGATTGTGTGTATTGCATAATTTTTTAAAGAATTATCGTCTGCAACGTTATATCAAATAACAAGTGAGAGCTAAGGCGAACCGTGCTTACACGGCGTGTCATGGTACCAGAGTGACGTCACATAGGAGGGGGGGGCGAGAGGAAGTTTGGGACAGTCGGCGAGCGTCAACATCAAAGGAGTGGTCCAGCCCTTGTATTCTATAGCCCTGAGTTTGAACAGTCTATCCCTTCCGTTCAGTTTTTAGAAGAAAACGGAATCGCAACGCAACGGAAGGAAAAAACGGATCGTGTAAACCTACACTGAGGCAAGGTCGAGAGCATTTGCCGAAAATAAGGATTTGGTCAGTTCAGGAAATAGTCCAACGCCAAATCTTCACAAATAATGTATTATCGAGTTATTATAGAAACAAAAACCATCCGTCTTTGAATAGGGTTTCTCTACTAATTGAACTCGTGAAAAAATTAATTATTTATTTCTGCAAATCATTCTAGAATTAACTCGCTTAAAATGAAGTGGTTTATCTTGACAAGGTAAAACTTACTAAGCCTGAGAGATTTTTAAATACTTTCTCTTTGTAAAGTATTTAGAATTAACAGAAATGTTACAAAATAAATAAATTCTTAGTTGCTTTGATTTGTTACCAAAGTGAAACCATAAATAAATGCCATTGTATTTTATTTAGCTTATTAAATTAAGGAGTTTGAAGGTCGGTTCGTATTAACATTTTCATAACAGCTCACTCGTTATACAGCTTTTTATCCTTCGTCAACATTTTTTATCATGGAGTTATTGTAGAAACAAAAACTATCTGATTTAGAAAACGTGTGCTCACTATTTTTCCTACTCACTAGACTTGGTATCGCGCCAAATTTAATTATATATCTCTGCAATCATTTCTTCATTGAACTTGTCGAAGGACTTTACATGAAGTGGTTTGTGTTTTCTAAGCCTGTACACTGTACACACATCCGTGGCCTTGCATCAAGTACAGATACCGCCGTGAATGCTGGTATTTGAGCAAACCGCTACTAACCCGACTAAAACATCAGTACCCGGTACATATCTGTTTAACACGTTCACTGCTAAGGACGCACATGTGAGCTTGACAATGAACAGTGCATTGCACGCCAACCCCCGTATTGGGAAAATTGTCAATACAAAGAGTATTGCGTGCTTCGCACGTCAATTTTAAGCCTATGTGCTATGGACGCACATGTGCTTCCGCTTTAAAATATTATTTTACGTAAAAAGGTTCAAAAATAAAAAATAAAGTAATTTCTACTCATTTAGGTTATAAATATAAAAAATAAAAGGTCAGCTCCTAGCATAGGAAATACCACGGATACTAGAATACACGGTAGGGGTCACGCGCAGGTCCCTGCCGCCCGGCCCAGAGACGTGACGTCACCATGAACCCTCCGCCTCGCCGCACTGTATACAGACTCCACAGTCCATAATGTCTTTCGCTATTCGAACACTAAAACGCGTAACCTGCAGCCTTCAATTTCGTTACATATTTTTAATACTTATTGACGAAAGTATAATTTTGCAGGCCAGTACGATTTTATATTGGTATATACATTTATTAATATTAAAAGTGGCCTAACCATTCCGTTACTCTTAAGTTTTGTGTAATAATCACTAGAGTTTGATGAATTCCCGTGTGCACAAATTTTAAACTATTTTTTTATTCAATGCAAAGTTTGATCGTGTTTGACCTAAACCGTAACATTATTTATAAAAATGTAATTCGTTTATACTTATCACTGAGTATAAGTTGACCATTTATTTATTTCAGAAACAATTTATATTTTTTATATTTTAACAAGTCCATGAGAGCTCGTATCTGATCCAACCACCTTCATGAGACTTCCCCACTAGATATTTTTATATATTACATTTAATTGTTTCTGAAATAAATCTTTTACCAGTCTCAGTCTCCAACCAACACCTTGTAAAACCAAGGTAATATTTCGAAGGAAATTTTACAAGAAAACTAGTTGAATATTATGATCGCAGATCTGTCATGGTTAAATAATATTAAGAGCAATGTAGATATCATTTTCTGAAAAAGTTTGTTTATATATCAATAATAGTTTCTTATCAGCACCTTAATTATTAAAATTGTGGAAAATATTTTGTAAATTAATTAATAATAAAACAAATAAAATATTATTTTACATGAGTAAGTACAATACATATAACCAATTCACTCGTATATATAATCAATTTATGTATATGTTTATATCATCCAAATTGATATCTTCAGACTTTTGTTACTTGTAGAAGAACGCCCAGAAATGAATAATTATAATATTTAAAGATCATCATAAAAAAAAACTAATATTAACTAAGGGAAACTGAAATTGTATTGTAAACGTACGAAGAACACATTTGGTAATTGTTTTCAATTGATAGTTTGAATCAATACTGCAAGAACTCTCTACACACCAGATGCACATCTTCTTTATCCAAACATTAGTAAAATATTACATTTAGTGAGCTTCAAATCTCAATGAACATTATATTGTAATATTTTTTATTTGAACTTATTTATTATGTATTTTATAGTTCTAGTAATTTTTTTCTCTCCACTAGCTAACTCTTTGTTTAGCTAGCGAAAAGAAAGTTTGGTTAGTTTTTTAACATTTACAACCTAATTCTTATAATCTTCTGTTTATATAATTCTTTATAATAAAAAAATATTATAAACTATAAAATTTCAAAAATTTTAATATACGGAACGTTTTTGTAAAATCACAAATGTAAATTTCAAGCAGATAGCAATTATTATATATGAATACGTTAATATTTAAAGTTAACTGTTCAATTAAAGTGTAATAATTATTAACATAGTTTATCTTAAACCTCAAATAATATATGTTCTCAATCGATAAGTAAATCATTAATTAATTATTTACTTTTCATTAGTGTCTGGCAAACGTACACTAATCACAGAAGGAAAATACAAACTCATTTGAGGTTTTTCAGGATAGTTATCACTAAATGGCGATCAAAAATAAATGTAAATTATTACAATATTCAACCTACTCTACAAAATGGAAAAGACCTATTATTTTGTCTATCCATGTATGTCATTCAATTTGAACACGTTCCAGACAAAAATGAGTTGGTCTTATTTAGTGCCATTAAATAATAGTTTTAAACTTGTCCTTGTTTATGTATCTGATACATTTTACTTTAACTCAATCTCCATATGTAAGATACCTACGCATTTATTTTTAAATTCTTACTGTAATACACAACGAATTTGGACATTAATTTCCTACTCACCTCTGCCTACTAATAGATGGGATGAAGTGTTGTTTTAAACAGTACGTTATTCTCCACAGAGAAATAATTTATATGTACCATTTAACCTTTTAAAATCAGCTATAAAAATATAGGTGGCAATTTAAATAAAGAAACACTACGAAGTCATAGCTTTTTCGTAGTTAAATTTTTGATACAAACTTTTTATATGTTTAATATATAGGCTATATAAAAAAACTAAAAACGAAAGAAACTTTTAACAAAGTAAATCATGTAATTTCGTAATAGTCAAAGTCCAAATTGACTTGAATCTAATAAGTTGTTTAGAGTCAAACCATTCTAATAAAAATGGTAATTTCAACGAATTTGGAAACAAACAACAGAAGTAAATATAGCATCAAAACAAGCTAGTAAGTTTAGACGTTTTAATGAAAATGAAATAGAAAGTATTAATGTTAACACGGTCGCAGTAGAAGTTAATGGTTTTAAAATATCCCTAAATAAAATATAATATATAATTTATAAATACAAAAACAGGACTCATTACTTATCTATTTAATATAAGTATACGGGCTGCAGGCAGCGTGCCGGGAGGGAGGGTTCAGCGTGACGTCGCTGGCACGTGAGACACCCACGGCCCATCGAGCCAGGGCTAGGCCAAGTGCCAGGATTCACGCCGATGCCTGTACTGTATATTCATTTCGACATTTTCTGCCAGCAGGAAACCGAGTCCTTACGTTGTTAAAGATTTGCTCATAACTATTCATTTAGTTATCAATCCTCTCAA
>JAGFPH010006419.1:46614-66314 GCA_018207615.1 Philaenus spumarius | reverse complement strand
TACAGGCATACTTGACATGTCTGGTGCAAATTTGTTTGAAATCAATCGAATAGTTTTCGCTCTAGCTTTGTATACATACAGACACATACGGACATACATACAGACAGACATTTTGTAAAAACCACTTTTTTGGACTCAAGGGTTCCCAAAACGGATATTTCCACAAAAATCTCAACATCGATTTTTTTTGCGATCACTATATCTTTCTCTATGCTATAGTATAGTGAGAAAGTAAAAATAACTTTTAAATGATATTCCAAATTTTTTTTAACTAAACAAATATAATCTGTGTCCCATGTTCGCTAAATGTTTAACTAAAATGAAAAGATTTGGGAAACTTTGATTTTTTTCAACTTTATTGTCTAATTAATGATAAAATTAATAGCTAACTTTTATTAATTATATCTGTTAGCTTTTTTCTTTCGATGGAGGGGGGAATGCATTAGGCACCATCAGAGGACACGTGTTCCCTGGTATGTGGGACTCCCGGTGCCACTAAACCCTAACCTCCATTCTTCTGAAAGTAGTATCTAAACCATGTAACCGCCGGCAAGCATAGCTTCAAAGTGGTACCTCGTATTTTATCATTTCTCTTGCTCTTCTTTTATCTTCCATCATAACTAGACATTAAGTTTATTTTTTCTTTAATGCTTCTTTACAAAGGAAGCCACCGTGTTTCAGTAGGTCTTTTTTTCAAATATCTAACTGACTGGGTAGTTTGGATTGATCTCACTCACCTTAAAGTCCATACATTGTCTCTCAGTGTTCCATCTTTTACAAAAGGAAGGTATGTTGTGCGTCATCCAAGTCAGAGTCTACGTACTCGTACTACTTGATTTCACCAACCAATTGAGGTACTTATAAAAGGCTGCATGGTAAGTGAGAATCTGTGCTACGAAATAGTTCACCTCACCATGCCTTCACTAGTACCATTCACTAAGTTTTCGAACTGAACTGCACGTCCATTTACCTCTAGCTTCAGAATTACAGTGATTTTGCCAGTAACTCATGGTTGTTTATCTCGCACATGCCACCATATTCACTTCGGATCTTTTCTGAAACAAATTGTGCCTTTCTAAAGCCAAAAGTTGCATTGGCAAGGCTCCTGCTACCACCAGAGCAGTCGGTTCGACAACTGTCCTGTAACAACTGGCAATACGTAACGCTCCCTGTCTTTGGACTGCAACAATATTTTCCTTTTACTTCGCCAGTTTCAGATCCCCTGCCCACACAACACATCCGTAGAGCAGAATAGAGAGACGTCTCCTGCTTGCTATATGGCCTTCTACCTTTGCTATTACACGAAGCCACCGACACATTTTTTGCTTTAGCGATGACATTCTCAGTATACTTAACAAAAGTCATCTTATTGTTCATTCTGATCCCTAAGTACTGAACAATTTTTCTGGTCCCAGAGTCATCTGTATGAGGACGAAGACCCGTCTCTTGGTAAACATAAAAAGCTCTGTTCTTTCCAATACCATACTAAGTCCATGATCGTTCTAGCAAATTGTCAAGACCGTAGTCTTGGTGAAAGACAGCATCTGTTTAACAACAATGGCTGCTTATCTGAAACTAAAAGTGACTTTATAGAAATTTTTTGACTAAATTTGGAATAGATAATTTTGAGTGGGAATGAGATGGTGGATCGATGAAATACACTGGGATTAATTACGAAAGTGTGTGGCTTTTAAGAATAGAGCTTGGATTTTTGGATACTTATGGTGGTTCGTAAACCAGACATAAGGGACGTTTTCTTCTGACCTGCGCAGGTGCAGGATCAGTGATGATCTGTTTTATGTGTGTGTGTTGAGACCCTTCGGCTCTGTGTTTGACTCTATGTGTTAATTTTAGGATGAAGTCCTCGAGTGTGGGGATTTTGTGCCCTTGAGAGATGGTGACGTTCTTTATGGGGAGTTGGTGATCCAACGGAGAGTTTTGTTCTGGAAGGAATCCAACTTTTTCTTCCAAGAAACAGATAGCAAAGAGTACCAAGCTGGAGCTGCGTACGTGAGTACCGGTCTGATATATGTTTTGTACATGGACAATCTGATGCGAAGTGGTATTGGGCTCTTGGCCTGAATGACTGGAAGGAGTCTGCCACGGACGGATTTAGCCCTAGACAGAGTTTGCTTGGCGTGATGGGACATGTTTAATTTAGCGTCAAGCGTGATTCCAAGGTATCTGACTTTGCGGGTCCATGCTATGGGTGATTTATTTAGAGTTAATTGGACTTTAGGAAATCTACGTAGTGGAGAAAATTGGATGGCTTGCGTTTTATCTGTGTTCACTGCAGTTCTCCACTTCCTGAGCCACGGCTGTAGGGCATCCAACTGTTGTTGAATGACCGACGAGCCGTATTCCAGGTTCAGAGTCCTGTAGTAGAACATAGCGTCATCAGCAAAGAGTCGCAGTGATACTTTGGGGATGACTGGAATATCGTTAGTGTACAGAAGGTACAGTAACGGACCAAGAACTGAGCCTTGGGGAACTCCTGCCTCGATGGGTCTAGAAGTAGAAAGAGTACCTTCGACAGCTACCTGGAACCATCTGCTGTCGAGGTATGAACTTATGAGATGTACATAGCATGGAGGAACTGGGCTGCGGGCTAGTTTGTAAAGCAGGCCTTCGTGCCATACTTTATCAAAAGCTTTTGATATGTCCAGGAAAACTGCGATTGATTGATTTTTATTGTTGAAGCCATCGGAAAGGTCGTTGAGAACTTTTACAAGTTGGAGTGTTGTGGAATGTTCACTTCGAAAGCCAAATTGCTCAGGACGAATGACGTCTTTGAGATGTTGGGTGAGCAGGGAATAAACTAATCTCTCAAAGACTTTAGAAATCGTTGGCAGTAAAGATATGGGCCTGTGATTTTCGGGAAAGAGAGCCGATTTTCCGGGTTTGGGAATCGTGATTATTTTGGCTCCTTTCCATGATGAAGGGAAGTGACCTGTTCGCATGATTCCATTAAAGATATCTGTTATGAGTGCTACCGTAGTAGCTGGGATGTTGCGAAGCGCGGTGTTGCTCACGTTATCTATGCCAGGTGCTTTACGTGTAGGGAGTTTGCTAATGAGACTTGCTACCTGGTCGCATTTGAAAGGGTCGGGGAGAGGCCCCATGGGACAAGCTAGAAATTTTTCAAGAAAATTGTCCACATGTTCTATGTGGTCGTCGTCATAGATGCGTGCGTTTGGAGTGAATTGGTCTTGGAGTGAATCAGCGAACGTTTCAGCTCTGTCCGCGGGTGTGTAAACTACACCATTACGTCCGTGAAGAGGGTGATTGGGAGTTTTTGTTGCTAGGAGCTGGCGATTTAATTTCCATAGGGACCCGTTTTCTGGAGTTACTGTTGATAGGAATAGGTCCCATTCATCCTCAGTATGCGTGGCTAGTAGCGACTTTACTAGTTGAGTTTGGGCATTGAACAGTCTCTTGTCAGAGGGTGCTCGTGAAAATTGCCAATTTCGGCGAAGTTTCCTTTTCTTGGCCAGCTCCTCTTTGATGTGAGGAGGGAGTCCAGCCTTAGTCCCAGTTGTAGGGGAAGTGAAAGCACTGGAGTTTAGTGCTGCGGTTATGATGGTGTGGAGATGGGTCACCTGATTTTCGATGTCAGTTGGGGTGTTGATGTCTGCAGTGAGATTAGGGGTTTGCCTGAGAAGGCATTCGGTGTACTTCCTCCAGTTAATTCGTTTACCTTCCTTTTTAGGGGGTAGACGTTGATAGGGAGATGTGCCAACAGTTAAGATTATGGGATTATGATCTGAGCTGAGATCGTCAATGCAGACAAGATCGTGGGAGAATTGAAAATTTTTTAACACGGCAATGTCAAGAATATCTGGTAGGGCATTATTTCGATGGGGATAATGGGTCGGTTCACTAGGACCGATGGCTTTGATGTTTGGGTGATTGTGCAGGAACTTGTGCAGCACTTTGCCGTGTGTATTTGCGATACGACTGTTCCAGTCTGGATGTTTGGAGTTTAGATCGCCCATTAAGATGGTTGGATCATCCGATGACAGAAGTTTTTTGAGATGAGTGATTTTAAATGGGACAGTTGGAGGGATATATGCAGAGATTATGCGTATATCCGTTCCAAGGGAATTGATGCTGATTGCTGTGTGCTCTATCGGAGATAGTGGATCGTTAGGAATCGTTTGATGAACGATCCGTCTGTGAACCAGTAAGGCCGTTCCACCCCCGGCATTACGAGCTTGAGTGGTGGGGCGATCTTTACGATAGGTTGTTGTGATCCATCCGTACGCATGGAATGTTGAAGTGATTTGATGGTCGGAGGTGAGTTTCTGATATTAGAGCAATATCGATGTTTCTTTCCTGGAGGAAGTTTCGGAGTTCAGTTTTTCGACTGAGGACTCCACTGGCATTCCATGCGAGAATTTTGAGTTGTCTATCCATTTCGAATGAATAGGGCAACTAGGGAAGTAAGAATCGTGATGATGATGGTTTTCGTATCGCTCTCCGATAGGAGTTTGGGAAGGATCTCTTGGATCCACTTGAGTACATCAGCTGTTGTGATGTTCTGAAGAAATCTGAGAACGGATTCAGGTGATTCCACTTTCGGAGATGTGACTGTGGTAGGTGTCCTTTTTGGGGGCACTACCGGTTTTGATGGTGGGGGAATGTTTACCACTTTCTTTTGTGGGATTGGTTTTGTGGTGGCAGCAGGAGCCTTTTTGGAGGCCCGTTGCGCCTTTGGTGCCGTCATCGTAGCCTTGGCGTACGACTTGTTGACGACTTTGATGGGTGGAGGGGTTTGCTGGATCTCCATTGGAGATTCATCGTCCGAAGACGATGTTGAAACCGATGAATGCTGTCGGGGTGGCGGTGGTGGTGGCGGGGGCATCGGTGCCCTTGTAGAAGATGTTGGTGGCTGTGGAGGAGGGATGCGCCCAGTGGGTGCCCTGCGTTGTTGAACCCCCTTGTTCCTACTGGCATGCTCCGCGTATGCGGGACATCCTCTGTAGTTTGAAGGGTGCTCCCCCCCGCAGTTAACACACTTGGGAGGATCCTCCCGAGATTTGCGACACTCTGTCCTATCGTGCTCACCAGCACATTTCAGACAGCGAGCCGGTAGATGGCAGTTTATGGAGCTGTGCCCGAACCGCTGGCATATCCACGAGTAAACGTTTTACCTGGTCCAACTTCATGTAAAACGTCTACGTCTTGACCACTAATAACTGCCCCAATGTCACACTATGATACAAGTAGAGCCCAGCATATTTATTTGGAAAATCCTGTCATATGCCGAATTTCACAGATCTGGTCTAAGTACAGACCCCTGTGATTCTCCAGCTGTAGCTCTGTTACTTATTGGTCCCCTATTTGTGTTGTAAACCAATTCTCAATATTTCAGATAATACTTCATTATATTTAATAAAAATGCATTAAACGCAAAACTTTCTAGAGCACAACATCTGCCCATCTGGCGGAGTTAAAGGAGTTACAAATACGAAGTTAGCCAGCAGCGCAATATTTTTTGATTTATGAGGACCTTGCCATGCCGAATGTACAGTTCTAACAACTTCAACTATAGCTCCTATAGTGGTGTGGCCCTGAATAAATCCATGCTGTCTACAGTCCAAAGCTCTCCCTTCAAGAATCGTTACCGTTAGTCGAGTTTTCATAAGTGTCTGCATTAACTTACAAGAGGTGTTAAGCAAGCACAGTTATCTGTATGTCAATGGTGTCTCAGATTAGTTCCTTTCTTTGCTTATCAACACCAGACGTTACGTCTGCCAACTTTTACAAAAACTTCTTACAGGAGGCATTTTTTGTAAATTTTTAGCAGCAGCTCGGGACGTGCTACTACTTTTAAAACCCTCATCTGGGACATTATACAAACCAGGTGCCTTTCGGTTTTGCATGCCTTTAACCACCTTTGAAAGTTTCTCTTTAGTAAAAATAGGCACTTCTTCTGTATTGGTTGCCCGGACAGCCTGTCTTATAATGTGATGGCTATTGGGAACAGTGTATAGCTTACTTTTTACTACGTATCTTTAGTATGGATATAACATCATTCCTAATATTAATTAAAACTAGGTTTACACCAATGAATAGAGCTAGTTGTGCTTTGTACTAATATAGCTGTAATACATTAATAAATATTTATTGAAGAAAACGAATAAAATAATGTTTTAGATTTGTGTGCATACTCTGTGAACACTGTGGACTAAATAAATACATATTACCGAGTGAATTTACTCACAAATGTTCCACTAACGCAGGTTATCAAAATAGTAAGTAAGTTGTTTGACACGTTGTCGAAACAACTAGCATCAACGCCCTTTGTAGTATATGAGCTGGAATTGATTAGCTTTTCAATATCTGATCAAAGCATGGTCAACGACGTAGCTTAGAAGAGCGAGCTAATCACAAAAGCGCTTCGAAACTTGGTCTGAAACATTTATCTGATGCTAACATAACAGTATGTATGTAGGAATCATAACCGTTTGTGAATTATGAAAACAATATTATTTGATACGGTGAAATTAAGAAGAATCAGTTTGCTGAACTAGTTTTACATGATTTAGGCTGGGAATAGGTAAACAGTGATTAAAAACTGCATTGCTTCCTTCAATTTGATAGATTAGCAAAATGGTTAATGTAACAACCTTGTAATGTCTATGAAACGCAAAATTAATATGATAAAACAAAACTAATAATTTCTATTGAGTTTTCCGATCTAGTCATGAATATGATCACAGAATAAGAAATATTTAAAAGTAAACAGACAAATTTAACAAATAAAAATACTTTTACAAAAATACATATTATCTTACCTTACTAATTAAACTTAAAACATAAGGGCGTGCACAGGTATACGTTATACTGTCGTCATAGGACAAAGGTAATAGAAAAACTAAAGCAAAACCGTTACTGTGCAATAATTTAGTTTCTAAAATTTCTATTTATAGTTGACATGACATTATACCAAAAATCAAAGGTCGCATGGTGTTTTATCCCCTTCACATTCATTTATAAATCCTTATAAGAGATTACTTTTGTAAATCAAGTAAAATGTTAGTACGGAGCCGTAACTCCATCATTGGGTAGTTTTCACTTCGAAGAAATCGTTTAAATACACCATAAGAACATAGTTTCTACATTTTTCAAATTGTTTTGTACATTTCAAATTCAAAAGTAACGAGTGCAATAAGTATTACAAAGGACAGATAGGGAGAAAGTTAAGTTAACGTTACAAAGAGCATCTCCTCAACAAAAAATCCTACATAACTGAGTCTAGGACACCTTACCGGCAATAGCAAAGCCCGGGTGTCTTCCATTTTATTGAAAAAGTGATACACATTTAGACAAAAAATAGACTAATGCATGCTACAGAAGAATATGAAATACATAAAGCATTTGAAAACAAATCAGAAGACATCTTAAACGACCAACTTTATTTCCACCTCTATGACACGGCAATTACATAATTTGAAGAAAATAAGGAAAAATAAAAATCAGTATGTCATCTTGAGTAATCTCAGTAGTACTGTATAAACCATGTAAGAGTGCGTCATGACATATCGCAGTGTCATTCGCGTTTTAATTTAATTTTAATCTGTCAGTGTTAAGTGTAGAGTATTTTTATTTTAATAAGTGATAGTCTCTTCGGAATAAAAATGCTTTGAAACATGTAATCTTAATAATTGTGGCAAAAAGTCTCTAGATAGACGAAACTAAGGTAAATTATAACTAATGACTAATGTTGATTTGATAAAACAAAATGCTGGTCAACAGTTTATTGTTCCAGATTTATATACAATGTTTGCTTTTAAATATTTCCCTTTGTCCCTTTGCAAGCTCTATCGTAAAAGCCGCAACTGTTAAAACCCGTGTTTAATTGTAGAAGATATAAAATAAAAATGATTTACGCGACGACCTTTATATTGTTTGGTATGCATGGCAGTAACCTGTATTTGATTGATATATTTCAAACTCCAATTCTGTTATAATTGAAACGTATCAAACATTCAAAACAACAGCTGTGACTGATGGACAATTATTCATGTTGAACAACAGACACTTAACAATGCACTGTTGAAACTTTTAGAAATTTATTGAAACTGTAATGAAGTAAATACTATAAACACAACGTAAAATTAAATATAAACATAGCGGAGCTTCGTTTATGTTTTAACAAAACAATATGCAATGAATTAGCAATCTGAATGTAAACATAATGTTTAGAATTTGATTTCATTAACGATTGTATTAGTCTATTTGGATTTAATAAATAAACTACGAAACAAATATTTAAAATTAAACGAATACACTGGCAATTATAAAATGTATCGCCGTAATTATTCGTAAACTATTTAAATATATTTTTTCTTCTACATTAAATCATTCATTTAATAATGAGTTATAACAATAATTATGAAGTTAAAACAATATTGCAATTTATAAAATAACATTTACATTATTATGAACTGATTCCTTGAGATTTATTATTATACATAATTGACATAAAATGTAATATATAGTACAATATAATTATTATTAATACTTATAATGTAATGCCTCTCTGAAAACGTAATGATGTTTAGTAAATTAATTAAATATTATATAAATATAAGTTGAAACTTAAGTTACAATATAAATGCTTTGTCTCATTCAGAAAGTTTGTAGATTATTTTCCGTTATAAATGGTGTTTCCAATTCTGGCGGTAAAACCAATACAATTTACCTGTAGAGAAGGGCCGTGAAAAAGTTTTATACAGGGGTGGTGAAAAGTCCCGGAACGGGTTAATATTTTTTTAACCGTTACAGATGGAACTTGGTACACTGTTACTGGGCATAAAACAATATTTTACCACAATTTCAATGAGCCGCTACCACTTCGGGGGGACGGCCCACAAGGAGTCAGAAGAATATCTTAAATGGGAGCATGGGTTGAGTTGTACATCAAATTAAAGGTCTAATTTAGTAGAATACAATGCCGCAAATCCGACTTCAAAAGGTTCACCTTAAACAAAATGGCGGCCCTAGACGTGTTGAAATAAATCGACATAAAGTTGCTAATGTCTCGAAAAGGAAGAGTTTGTAGAAAAAAATTCAAGAGACAAAAAATGTTTATTTCAAAGTGCTGGACCTAAAAAATTGCTTCTGAATCGATTTCGTAAATTTTATTTTTACTCCTCCATCATAGACAATTTTGTTTTATGAAAAACTAGATTTAATTGAAATTTGTTTTATGCCCAGTAACAGTGTACCAAGTTATATAGTTCCACCTGTAACGGTTATAAAAATATTAACCCGTTCCGGAACTTTTCACCACCCATGTATATTTATTTTCTATAAAATACTCTAAACAATTTGGTTTGTATTTATATATTCTACAACGGTCAATTGTACTTTATCTATTTTTTACACTTTTTCGTGGCCCTATTTCGGGAACACAATTGTACAGTAACTGTTGTAGAATAAGTTGACCTAATAATAACACCTACTAGAAGTATTTGGCAATCTCTTTTATGAGGCCTAGGTGAACCAACTGGTTGCAGAATATTCCGTTTTCTAAATATTCCGACTAAAAAAAGCTTGTTTATACTTCCAGTGAATTTCAATTTAATAAAGCTCAGCGAGAACACAAGCATTTAATTTTAATAATCGTCGATCTGTAAGTAGTGAGTACACTGAAACTAACCTTGTAAAACGCTTAATTATGCTTCATCAGAGTGGCAATTCTTAAACTATAATGAAATAAAATAATGGGATATTCAAATAATAGGTAATTCTACCAAATAAAAGATTTTTATACTGAAAAATACAAATACAATTTTATTAAACTTCTTCAAAAACATAAAATAAAATATTCTCTGGTTGGAACCTTTCCAACAAGTGCAAAATAATTAGTTGTATTTGTTTCTAATCTTATCTTAATATTATAAGGCAAATTAAATCATTTATTTTAATTTAATTTATTCTGAAAATTTAATCAAACATTTTCTAAGCATTTGCTTTTTATATTTAATTTTATTGAATTTAATTTGAATTTAAAACTTTATGAATTTACTTTAATTTATTTCACAGTTTGTATTGAATCTAACATCGTAAATAACACAGTATACTCAATAAATTTGATGAATTTACTTCGGGCAAATTTTAACAGGGACTAACGTATTCACGCTCTCTACCGTCCTTTTTACAATTGTCCTGCCGTCTCTACGCTAGTGGTGACGTCAGCGGTTGGTTCCCGATGTCGGGTTACAGGTGACCTGAGAGCTGTTCCTGTTGTCGTGTTGTTGAAGGGTGTTGTCATGTTGGGTCTAGTTGTCGGATGCTGGATGTCTTCTTAAAGGTGCTAGTGGTGATGTGCTGTCGTCTGAAGTTCCGGGTTCGGTATTCCATCTAAGTTACGATCGCATGTCAGTGAAGTTCGCCTGATGGAGGACTGGACTCCAGGATGTAAAGATGTTAGGTTGTGTAAGACAGACATGAAGTATGGATCTGGAAATGTAAACTAGGTTGAGTAAGAGGTACAAGGAACTGCGCTACAAAGATAGCAAATGTCATCACGGAAGCTAGGCGGATTATATAAGGATAATCCTAATCTAGAATCTGGGCCAGTCTGCTAGGGAAGTTGGGACGCCAGTGAGTGGACGCTGGTAGGGTGACGTTGAGAGGCTGCGAGTTACACCAATGTGATACGAGAGAGGCCGGGAGTTAGACCAAGTTTTGTGAAGTTTCGAGCCAGAAGCTGAACAGCATGAGACGAGTCAATACTACGAGAGGGTCTTCACGACTTTTGTGATCTTCAACAGAGCAAACGTAGCCGATTTTTCCAAAGGAACGACTGTTGAGTGATTAAACAAAGTACTTAAGTCTATTAATAGAATCAAAATCTCACAACCAATACGTTTATTAAATCAACGTACAGTTTATTTAATAAGAGGTATGATATTAAATAATGAAATGCAGATTTCGCCTCATAAACAAATCTGTTGATACCGGTTATAAGTGAATGCGTAGTGATTTTGAATTAGCCCCAACTTGCATAACAAGCAGAAAAACTCTGTGACTTACAGTTGATTGCAAATATTAATTTAGTTCGTTTGTATTTTCTGTAGTGTCCCGGAAAAGTAACAAGTGTTAAAGTATAATATCGTGTCAATAATTTGTTTTAGTTAAACCGAACGAACCGAAAACAGAATGTTGTCAAATGTTTACCAAAGCTAATGGGAATAATTGCCTGACTAGAGCGCATGTGTGCGATTGGCTCAAAAGATGCGGAGAGACAAGCGAGAATGCCTTATATAATAAACAATCAGTAAGATTGCTAAAAAATACCACCGATTCAGAGTTAGAATGATAGCTGGATGTATGAATATTAACAAAGATAACGCGTAGAATATATAATATGACAAAAATTGTGTGTAAAGTTGGGCCCAAGGGCCCTCAAACCAGAACAAAAATAATGTCATTAAACATTTTGTGTTGACGTTCTAGAGCCACTTGACTTAGATTAAAACTTGCTTCAACAAATAGCCACTTGTGACGTAACCAGGGGTTTTCAGTATGATCATAAGAGAAACAGACAGTCAATGCACTGGAAAACAAAGCCATCACTAAGAACGAAAAAGCTCATTAAAGCAACCCTTATTTCCTTTCTCGATATGAATGGTGTAATTTTTAATGACTGGTAGGAGAAGGCAAATAAATTAACCGGTATTATTACAAGGAAATTTGAATAATTTTTAATGAAGCTGAGAGAAGGTTCTGGAAAAATGGCCACGGATGTAGAAAAATTGTTTCATCATTCACCAGAAAAATGCTGCTGCTCACACAGAACTCTCTGTGCAGTTGGTTTTGATCAAAGAAATTACTACACTCGAACAACTTAGATATTCATCCGACTTAGTACGGTGCGAATTTAAACTTTTCAAGAGGGGAAAAAATTGCAATGGTGTTGTGAAAAACACCATTTCAGAGATGTATTACTGCAAATGGAAAGTGTATTGAAGTAAGCAAACAATAAAATTGTAGCGCACATACAAATTGAAGATTTAACAAATATAGTTTTTATATATTCTTTGAAATTTCATAAATACCAATTATTTTTTTTTCATAGCACAATATAATTCTTTTTAATATAAAAGTAGTCTAATACATTAAACTGGAATCAGAATTAATATAGTATTTATTACACATCTTTCGAAAGCAATGGTTTAAAGGAAGTTTTACAATGCGTACAACTAACTTTATAGTTTCACTTTATATACTCAATTAATTTAGTTCTTATATTTTGACAAAGGAACTCTTTCAAGAAAAAATAATTCAATAAAAGCTAACGTCAGTCATGTTTAGCTTATGTTCCAGTGATTGTTGGTAGGAAAAAAAACTTAAATTAAATTTAGTAAAGCTTTAAACTGTAATGCACACGTTCAAACTTTTATTTATATGTACATGTTGGACGTGGATATCTTAAAACAAATAAGTACTACGAGTGTTAACAACAAAATACAAATTTCTAATAAACACAATAAAAATGGTAATTTTAAGTTAAACAAAACTTATGTTACACCTAACTCAACTTGTTACATATGGATATATCCATTAAAGAGAATTATACGAAATCGAAAGGTGAATATGTTTTAATAAAAGGAAAACAAACAAATAAATGTGCATGTAAATATAACATACTTAAATAAACTCTATGACGGTAATTATGTTTTAAAACATCACAAATAGATTTTTTATAACAATTAACATATTGTTGTATGTATAATACGAGATATTTTTCAAGATTTAAGATGATTCAAATAAAAACCATTACAAACTGTTTTTATAGATTTAAAAAAAGTAAGATCCCATAGAAAGTATTGTTGTCATAGAATATGTTTTTCATAGAACGTATAGTTTCATACAAGAAACAAAATAACACACAACTAGATTTAGAATACAGATCTACACTTTAAAATGTTTTATGATTTTAAATTAGGCTACAGTTTTAACTCAAATCTGCTACATAAAATGTAATAATGCCCATGTTTTCCATACTTTACTATACACTAAAATGTTATTCAATCCATATTGTGTTATCAGAAAGAGGAGAAATGTTTACATTATTTTCAGTTAATGATTTATTTAGGTAGTTTATTATCTCATGTATTACAAATAAATTTACAACAGTAAAATTTACAAAATCGTCGATACTACAGGCAAGGGTAGACGTGAAGCGTGGAGGCGCAGTGTTCGATGGAGTTTTTTTATATTTGAGAATGCTCCTACCTAGTTACTGTCTACGAGAGATACATGTGTCTCTTTATTGTTCTTAGTGTAAAAAATACTAATACTTTGTATCAACAACAATATATTTACAGTTGTAACAATGTAACACATTCAGCACACGTTTTTCTTTTAAACCTGATTAAGTATATTTATGTTATACAATAACAGTATTACTTTGTCCATATTAAAATATTTTACCTTCAAATTTATTTATAATAATTTACATAGAGTGTTATTTATACTTATTTGAAAAACATCCAAAGCCAGGATTTGGTGTCACATCACTAGGGAACATAATATACTCTCTTCCTGGGTGACGGGAGTTTAATTTAACGGGGACGTTTGAGACATCCACAGGGAAACCAAATAATTGCTTTTATTCATCTTCCGTTACATCCCCCCTGGTGTTTTAATTTAAATTTCATAATAAAAGTAACAAATAATCTAACCAAACTTAAGGTTTGATTGGCAGTTGCTAAAATTGGGAAATAGTTATTTACATGAGAAATAAATCGAACCTATTATAATACTCGCTACATTAATTTAATTTTACATTCATAGTGGGTGGATCGGATTTAGCAAGAAAACCAACTTAAAATTGTTTGTAATGTTTAAAATCGGTTTCTTCTGTATTTATATTAAATATGAGACAAGGAATAATGATAGTTACATATGAACAGAAGTTTTCCAATATTTAACCTGTTATCTAACAAAAATACTAGTTTTTACTACTATAAAACTACTTCTAGTTTAAACAATTTGGCTTATTTTAAATATTAAATACATTTAGTTAACAATGGATAAATAGAGTTAGCAACAAATATAATGTCTATATGCTATTTTTAAACTTACGTGAAAGTGATAAAGATGATTTCATTAATTGAGTTTAATAAAGAATTCACTTAATTATTTAAGACGTTGGAAGCGTTATGTGCACGAGGAATTAAGTAAAACAAAGTTTTAAAAGTCATTACACAGTTTTAAAAGTCATAACACAGTTTTAATAGGAACATATTTATTTAATTTAGTGTGTAAACTGTTGTAAAGTTCGGTTTTATTTTCCAAATTTATTTTTAAACCTAAATTGAGACTTTTATAAAACATTCCGCTCTCTCAAAATAATATAATCTTCGTCGTGTAAATTAAGTTTACCTACAAAACGTCAGATTCAATTTAATAACAGGAATTGATGTCTTTCCCGAGAAATGTCTTTGTACATTAAACCCGTCTCTTAGAGAGTCGTGATAATATAATAATATCGTGTTACAGTATTAACGGGATTGTAGAATGTCTGCTTTGTAGGTGGTTGGGTTTCAGTAGGTTGGCCAAGCCAGAAGGCAATATTCGAGTAAATGATCTAGTAATAACTTAAAAGTTACTTTAATATGTTGTTACTGAAAATGTTTTACAATATTGTTTTAGTTACCTTGTTTTGCTAGTATGGAATTTATTGAAAAAAATTAAGAAAGTATTTGTAAATACACATAAATATTTGCGTAAATACTGATATTTAGTTTAGTAACCTGGAGTAGTAAATTATAATGAAAGATTCAATATTTGTATTTAATTGAAAATAGTTCTTTAAAAAGTATCTAGAAAATAAAGTTGATTAATGTTTTTAAGTTTACATATTATTTTAGATTTTAGAGTTACAGTTTTGATATATTTTAACAGTTTATATACTCTACTCAATATAATATACTTCAAAATATACGTTTTTTTTAAATCATTCACGATTTAAAATCTTTTACATTTTCAAGGAAGTTGACTAAAGAAATCTTTATTTATTTTCTCATAAGTACTGTATTTGGCTTTACTAAGTGCAATTTTCTGTAAAACATCTACAATAAAACAATTACGAGATTGTCGCAGATAAACTAACACGAGAATGTTCATGTTGACTTCTACTAATTAAAGAACTCAACATTGTATTAGATAAAAACCATCGAAAATCTATGTAATTTCTGAGTCAATTAATTGAACATTTTCAAAATTAGTCCATTAACGTTGTAGCTAGGACTGCTAGGAAAGAAGTCTTATTAGCTTACCGTACTAACTTGATTTTGCTTTAATGGAACAGTGAATTTGTGTTTATAAATTGTTATTGGTCTGTCATTGCCATTTTCCTTAAAGTTTGCTTAATTCTTATAAATATGTCTTATTTAACTTAAGTTTACATTCACGAAGCTATTTAGGTTCCCTGTTATTGTAAAATATTTTACATTAAAGAAGTAGATGAAGTGTAAAACTTAATGAACTGCATGAATGTTCGCTCGTGCTGTAAGGTGCCAATCATCGATTGATGGCAGGCAGGATCGGGACTTATTGTGTTATTATATTTTGTCATGTGAAAGGACATTTCTCTTGAGAAAATTTTTATTTATAAATTTACAACCAAGTAAATCTAGTTATAACTTGTTGGCAGATATTTTTCTCTAGGGGGGTTCAAGTTAATATTTAAACAAAAATAATAGTTTTATATAGTTGACAAGTTTTTAACAGTTGAAAAATAGTAGCAACATGAGGTGGAGGCAGACATTCTTGTAGAATACTTATGAGTATAATTTTGAATATAGTAACGAGGAATGGACACACATGACCGAAACGATAATTGCAATTAATTTAGATTAAGAGTATACATTTGCTTAATGTATGATTTTGTTCTAAATTGTATTGAAATAAGTTTAACAAAATATTTGATGTATTTAAAAAAAAAATAAAAAAAAAAATATCTCGCTTGTTTTTCCAAAAGGTACTTTTAATAGTTATTAAATATAATGATAATTGTAAGAATAGCAAAAATTTTAAAAAGTAAAATTTAATAAATTTCAAGCTGAAATGTATAAAATAGTAACTAAAGTAAAAATATAGTAGTAATTTTGGTCTAGTTTTTTTGTAAATTTGTATTATATGTTTGGATGAAACTGTAAGTTGTCATTTGTAATCTATATGCATATAAACATACATATATATATATAAGCCAAATACCGCTCACTCAAGCATTCATAGCTATTTCTGAAAAGCGATAAATGGATTAACGTTATATTTTTTAATTTCGTAGATTTATCATGTTGCTCCTTAATGTGCTCTAGACGTGCAATAAGATGTGAAAAACAAAAACAAGAGACTCAAAAACGGTCTTTTGCCATTGCGCCGAGGGTCTTACGGAGTATGAGTTTGTGTTTATTTGTTTAAAATTTGGTGATACAAAGTGAAATGAGTTTATTCAATTTGTGTTTTATCGTGTTTTTAAAAATAAGTTCAATTCTATGATTTATGATTTACAATGTAGACTATGTGGAGTTCCTTCAGACTTTAAACTCGCCAGGATTTCAAACTCAAATTTCTGGCTCAAAGGTGGAACTACAATAATGTTGATCCAAACCTTTTTAAAGGAACCAGGCTACAGGTTAAACAATTATGTAGGAATGTGAGTGAAGAATCCATATTCACATCCTGCGGTGCATTAGAAACAGATTTTGTAAACCGAATCCATTTGATTCCTTATGAATATCATTTTCAGTTAAATATATGTTCGGCTTTATTTTTAGACGTTGCTCAAGCTTTTGATAAAGTTTGGCATGTTGGAATTAATGATAAATTAAAAGCTATACTTCCGCAAAAATTTAGTAAATTATTAAGTTCGTATTTAGCAGATAGACTTTTTAGAGTTCGGATGACTTCAGAATATTCAGAGTTAAGGAACATCAAAGCTGGAGTGCCTCAAGGTAGCGTACTTGGACCTATACTGTATTTGATCTATACTCATGATTTGCCTCAGGATGGTGACGTCTTGATTGCCACTTTTGCTGATGATACGGCTATCCTGGCTGTAGGGAAATATGTAGGAGATGCAACAGATAAACTACAAAAGGCGGCTGACCATGCTTGGACTAAAAAATGGCGTATCAAGATTAATGAGACAAAGTCAGTACATGTCAACTTTACAAATAGAAAATGTGATTACAAGCCAGTATATATTGATCAAAATATAGTACCTCATGCAACAGTGCAAAATATCTTGGTATGACCCTTGATGCTAAGCTACGTTGGAAGGAACACGTCAAGAAGAAACGCGAACAACTGGGCATTCAATGAAAGAAAATGCATTGGCTGATTGGAAGAAAGTCAGAACTATCAGTACATAACAAACTAGTGCTATACAAGCAAGTGCTAAAACCTGTATGGGGTTAAAAATGGGGTTATAAGGAAGTTTTACAAAATACAGTAATAAAAAGAGATATCCTTTTTCCCTTAAGCCGAATTTATTATTTCCTACTGCTGTTTACAAAAATTCAAGAAATAAAAAAAATTCTGAAAAAGATGGCTTGCAAATATCAACAAAATTATAGGTGGTGGTGGGTAAAGGCCTTTGCCTATAACCATCGCTGGCAGTTCGTTTTTATAACATCACTAACTCTTTTTCTTTTTTTAAACTCTGTATTTCAGCTTATGAAAACCAATGCCCTATCTTTAAATATGTAAGTTCTTGGGGTTATTGTGCTTACTAAAGGCTTTTTCCATAGTGGAATATTACTGGAAATTTGCACACAAACTACACACTGAACTTTAGTTTTCGAAAGTTTCCAATAGTACTATTACAAAAAAATGTAACTTTTTGCATTTTACTTCTTGTAGCGAAGCACGGGTAAGCACCTATAAGTGCGTATAAAATGTGGTTCAAATACAAATTCCTAATATAGGTCCCAATTCCAACATTGTAGCTAAACAATCTTGTGCACTAAGAGGCTAGAATATTAAAGTTGCATTTGTTTAACAATTAGACTGAGACTCGTTAATTGCATAGAAAGTGTAAATTTAAAAAAGAATGGCTGAATAGATGAGAGAAAATCTATTGTTAGAAACATTAAATGTTAGATGTCTTTTACACCTATTTTGTACCCTTCATTTCCGCCTCATTTTACATACATTTTTTAAATTAATTTAAGAATTTAATCATATAGGCCTGTATGGAAATAAAATATTATATATACAATATGAATAAATATTATATATGTGTATAACTACAGATGATAACTATTATTTAAGTATAAAATTTAAATTTTATTTTATGAGGTAAGATTATTCCCATCTATGTAATGAAATATAAAAAATACCTCTTCAGACCACAACTTGGATGATATTATGATACTGCCTCAGGAGTCACATTCTGACATCTCCAGATATAGGAATAGAAACAGACAAACTGACAAGTATATTCTTACAAATGTGTAGGTAGAAATAATTCAGTGACATAAACGTGTTATTCCCTGTAAGCAGCGGTGTTGCGTTACATAGAAATCCCATGGGGATGTCATATATCCAGTATTATACCAGTTCATTTTAGTATGGGAACTGTTGATCTCACGGAAGTGGTAAATTTGTAAAATGTAATAAACTTGCACCCTTATAAATCTCTAAAATTAATAACCTTTGAATGTAACACAAGTTCTTACATTTGTGCAAGAATTTTTAAAAGACAGCATTTTACGGCAATACATAGTTATGTACTGTAAAAGTACTAAACACTAAGAATCATAATATTAATTTTAAATTACTTTTTTAAGTTAATTAATAGTTAAACCCATTTTTAGTTTATTATTACAGATATTAGAATCGTAATCCATGGCATGGAAAAATGTTCTCTTTTATAGATTATTACGTTCTTTCATAGTTTCTTACTTTTATAAATTATAAAATTAGATTTAATTTTGTGTTCTATGTAATGTTAGCACCGCTCAGTGCAGTTGAGATTAGTTTGTATCGCGTTGCTTCTCGATAATTCAAAGTGTTATTATTTAATACTGAACGATTTTAAATATTGTTATTGGTGATTATTCTGGAATAATTTGTAATTATCATGTATTAAATTCAATAAATTACGTTACTTGAAAATTAACCAACTCCCAACATTAAGAAAATAAAAGTACAGGAACATAAGCCTTCGAGGTCAGAGCACAACATTTTGAACTCATGTTTTAAGTCCACTTGCGTGCATTTGCTGTAGTTTTAATTTACGGGTTTTTTTCTTTCTAAAATGCACTACTTTAATTGTTTTTGTGTAGTTTTAGTTAAATTTTATTTTACAGGTTTCTTTCACAACCGCCAAAAATATTGTTAAAATATACTAATTAATACTTATACAATTTTAATGGGTTTCTCAATTTGCTCATCAATGCCTGATCATTGCCCTTTCCTAATGCAGGTTCTGATGATCTCTGGCAACTTTTATTCAATTTAATATTTCTTGTTGAAATTCAAAACTCATGATTATGTTAATCAATATTTTTCGTTTGTTTGGATCAGTGAACAATTACCAACCTACTCAGCTTAGATATTTGATACTGTATTTGTTATTATACAATATTATCCAATTGTTTAATATAATATAGTGTGGTGGGTGTGGTGTGGTGTGGTGTGGTGTGGTGTGGTGTGGTGTGGTGTGG
>JAGFPH010006419.1:28003-46604 GCA_018207615.1 Philaenus spumarius | reverse complement strand
TGTGGTGTGGTGTGGTGTGGTGTGGTGTGGTGTGGTGTGGTGTGGTGCGGTGCGGCGTGGTGCGGTGTGGTGCGGTTGGGTGTAGTGTGGTGTGGTGTGGTGTGGTGTGGGATGGTGTGATGCGGTGCGGTGCGTTGTGGTTGGGTGTGGTGTAGTGTAGTGCAATGTAGTGCAGTGCAGTGCAATGCAATGTAACGTAACGTAACGTAGCGTAGCGTAGCGTAACGTAGAATAACGTAACGTAACGCAACGTTACAACAATACAATACAATACAATGTAATATAATATAATATAATAATAACACACATTTAAATGGCTTTGGCGAATTTTTTAACTGTGAATCTTAGTTTTATGCACTTAAGTCCTAACTTAGTCCTTGAGTAGAAAGAATATGTTATTACATTTAGTTTTTACCATTCAAAGTTTTAAAATCTAGTCAAAACTAGCCTATCGATTTAGCAAGGTAACTATAAAAAGATAATTATTACTCACATTTTAAAATGTTTAAATTACTATCTCAATGTGTTCAAGTATATCAAAGTCAAGAATAATTTGATTATGTTATCAAAAAAAGTCATTTCGAGTGATCAAAGTAACACTATTCATATTTCGTCGTACAAAGTATTTTAGATGATTACCAGTCTACATAAAACAATTTGCCTAAGCTACTCAGCGAATATAAATCGAGACCATAACTTCCGTTTTAACTGAATTTCAGCAATCCAATGCATATTAGAGGTACAACTTGTGACGGTCGTTTGCCCCACTTAAGATTCTATGTCGTACTAAACTCCCTTCGTTACTTGATATACAGTTTCTGAAAAAAGTTTTAAAGTTATCTTTTTTATGGAGGTGGGATTATTTTTACCTACAACTTGAATTCTCCATAAAGTTCTTGGACTTACTTTATAACGTCACTCGGATGATATTATGCAAATGTCTCTAGAAATTTCCATAAGAGCAGAGACAGGCAGACAAAATGAAAACATCTTATTATTACAAATGTGTACATGGAAATAGTGTAGCGACACTTAAACGAGTTATTCTCTGGCAGCAGTGGTTTTACGTTATATACGGATCTCAAGGGGATAAACACTTTTAGTATTACACTCGCTCATAGACTGTATTGACTATTGATGTGAGAATACTGATAAAGCTTTGTTAAGGTAATCACATTTATATTTAGTCTTACTCAAATCAATACTTTTGTATTTACGTTGGGATCTACCACTAACGCTTCTATGTCTCGAATGATTTAAAAATAATCACATTTTATGAAAACTATTAAAGGGGTTTATATACTTTGTTTATTTATTTACTTTGCTAAGTTTAGTGGATATTTGGAACATTACGTTTATGTTGGTAATTTAAGAAAGTACAATAATATTTAATTTGTGTACTAACTGATGATTTCAAATATAATCATGTTTTTCTAAATGCTAATTTAAGGTACACTATTTTTGAATTCGTGATTTTACAACGGTTTATAATAGTTTTAAAGTTTTTTTGATAGAATACCAAATTTAGAAATATTTCTCAAGATAGCAGAATAGAGAACTTAGTATATGCAAAAGACAAAATGTAATTTAATTTATTAGATAACAATATATGCGAGGTTATCTTTAAACTGTTTATAACTTTATAGTGATTAAATCAAAGAAAAGTCTATTAGTTTATTTTTGTTGTAATATATGTATTTAAAAATCTAGCCGAGTTGAAAGATTTAATAATAATTGATGCTAATGTTGTTTGATTTACGGTAGGAAGAAATTAATTTTGTGCACCGTTTTTGTATTAAAAGTCTCTTAAAAATATTCGATACTTTTAAAATAATCTATATAACTCGGTATGCCAAGTTAAATGTCTAAAAAATATTAGCACTGTCTTAAATAATAAAATATTATATTTTACAATAATGGTATAACGTAAATGGCTCAAATCTAGTAAAGTAATTTGTATTAATATTTAGTAAAATTAAAATAACAAAGTAACAAAGTACTATGAGCCTAAGAAAACTAAATTTTGCAAAACTTTAACAAGAAAACTCAAATATTACCAACTATTACTGTATGGTTTGATATTAAAACTTAAATACATACATAATACAAAATAAATACATTGGATCTGAAATTACAAAATCCTTCTAATGCAAATTTAGAATATGTATACTATCAAAAACTATAAATGGATACGATATACGATTCTACGAAAAGTTTTCTAATTATTATTTTATCTACTATCAAATATAAAATAAACTATTTATTATTTTTACAAGAGGGATATCGATTATTTTGTAAAACATATTTAAGACATATTTATTTAACATTTTTAACATATTTTTTTTAAATATTTTAAGGGAAAGAATTGCAAGATAAATTGCCTGACAGAATATAGTTAAAACTAACAGGATTGGTAAAACAAAAGCTTCCATTAAAATGTTGGAATTATTCAATTCGACTAAAGATTATGCTGTACTGATTTAAATAATGAATTAAAAGGTTGTACAAGTTATGTTGAAGTAAGTATTATGAAATAATCTAATAATATATAAAGCAATTCTAAACAAGTGTGAACTGTACCTTCCTTTGAATGTTATTTTATTGGTTGACTTAATTTAGTAGTAATAAACAACAAGGCAATTTTTTTTACTTTCGTAAAAGTTGATTTATTATTGATGTAAAGTTATTATTAGGACAAAAAAATTTATAATTTAGGTATATACCTAAACCCAATTTATGTTCTACAACGTGTGGCACAATTATTTATGGGATTGAAAATTCTTTTTTAATTGTACTTCACAGTTTTTTGTATGGCTTTGAGGATTTATTAAAAAAAGTATAACGTCTATACTCTTGCGTGGATCTAAAAATAACGATTAGTCTACAATTAAGATATTTCGATGGAGAAAATAATGGACAAATAAAACTTGCCAAACTGTTTTTTACATTTACTTGTGCCATTTGTCGAATAGAAAATGTACGCCTTAAATCGAAAGTTGTTTGCAAATCATCAACTCGGATTTGGTGATCACTTTATTGTTAAATATATTTTGTCCTTCTGAAGATTCTTGATTGTATCAGTTACACGGACTTAGGTTTGGGAAGTAAATAGGGTAATAAATAGAAGAAAAATCCTACGAATCTAAAAACTCGTAATAATTGCTACATGTATACCAAAGTAACTGTTTTCTGTTGTAATATGTATATGGTGGTTTTCTAAATTTGTCTTAGTCTGTGTTAAGCTGTGTTGTCAATGCCTTTGCTGGCGAAACTATTGTCGGCAACGCTCCATAAATGCTGAAGAATTTACTAAAACTTGTTTGAATGTTTTCATTCAAATTGAGTTTTACTTAGTGCCTTCGGTATTTAGTTTAAATCGTACTTCAACTAAAATTAATTGTATGACGTAGGCTGCTCCTGTATGGTGGTTCAAGGACGACTGCCGTCACAGGGTTGCATAGTCATACGACGATGATAACCTAAATTCCCACTATCCTGGGTACTAACTTCCGTGCCATGTATAATGTTCCAGGATAAATGAAGTGTATTGTTCATGAGCTGGTTTTTATTCTTCTTGAAGGGTTAGTATGTTTCATAATTTTGCCTTTTTTTTTTGTATACATTTAATTGTTTAAAATTATTTTTTAAACTCGTATAACTATGATTGGCACGAATATTTGTATTTATTGCAATGTATATTCTCGCAATATCATCGTATGCATATACATGTTTAAGATGGCAGTAGTCCTAGGACTACTATACGGAGCGACATTGTAAATAAGACATTTTAACCTTTTCAAAATAATATAATTTGCATCTTATAAATGAAGATTATTTACAAAACGTCAGATTCAATTTCAAAACAGGACTTGATGTCTTTCCCAAGGGATGTTTTAAAACATTAAACCTATCTCTTTCAGAACCATTTTTTATGCAATACTTTTATGAAACACTTATTTTACTGACGTAATACATTTATTTTGCAATAACATTGCAATTGGAAACGGGTGCACTTTATTAAATAAGATTAAAACGTTCCCTCAATTAACAAACCATGCAACTAAACTATTATTCTTAGTTTAACTGACAATAAATTTACAATATTTGCTTGACAAATTTAATAAACACAAGAATATTGGTAATGTAATATTTAAAATGAAATAGATTTATAGATAAAAAATGTTTAGTTTTATTTATTAACATCAGTAGAAATAAGTAATTATTGATTGAAATTAATTCTTAGTACATATCTACTATGTGCAACTATAGCGTAGGCCTATATTCCTTTTAATTATATTGTTAAAACTACATTGCACTTATTCAGTCACAAAATAATAGGACCTTACTTTTATGTAGGAATTTTAAATGTTACAATTTAAGGAGATTCTTGGTACGAATCAGTCAGTGATGCACAAAGAAAACTCGTTACATCATTGGATGTCGGTGACAGAGCAATCTGTGGTAGTCGGACTGCTTTGTCTTTCGAAAAATCTAAAACAAGTAAAACAGACAAAACCTAAACTCCAATTAACCTAAATGATCTTTATTTACAAACAAAGTTCTTGCAAATCTCACAACCAAAAATTCATCTGCAAAAGATGTATAAATAATACGTATATTTAAGACTACATTATATAATTGTAAAATTACAATGTCTTGCGTATTTAAATATATTTTAAATTCCTAGGTTTGAAAATTATTATAATATTTGAAGTTTAGTTGATATATATTCCAAATCGTATTTATACAGGCAGTGATCATAATATACAGTGCATGGATTATTCTACGATTAGATACTTAGGCCACGAGTCGCAAATATTTTAGTTGGAATACTACATTTCCGATAAAATAACTCGTTTATACTTTTAATGTTCAAATACTGCGATAACAGTGCTTATAAACGTAAGTGACATAACGTTAGGTCTTAAAAATAAAAAGTTTAACCAGATGTAACTGTTTATTTAAATATAGTTTTAGTAAATTACTTCTTATAAAACAGTTTTTAGAATATTTACCTCAATAATTCTGACAGCTGGATTTCCTTTTTACGTAAATATATAATATGTTAAAACAAATTTCATGACTAGAAAGTAAGACATGTGTTTCGTCTTACAACTTTCATACAATTATTTATTAATACATAATGCAGATTCTTCATGTTGCGGGTAGTTTCTACTTTCTGGATATTTATTAAACCTGTCCAAAGTAACGTGAACATATGTTATTCCCAAGATTGCTAGTATAATGGAATTTTGTTCTGAAATATTGGCAGGAAATATCTACATGTATTATATAAGGTTATGATAATCATAAAGTAGCTTACATAGAAAGTGAACGGCAAATTTCAAAAGAAACGACTTAGAAAACCCAACTAAAAGAATTATAGATGTGTTTGCTTCTCTTTAATTATTTGTGGAAATATACCTATACGAAATGAAAGAAAAACTATATTTTTTAAGATATCTAAGTTCAACTAAACAAAATCGAGTAAAATTTAAGTACATTTTATGTATGTAAAACTGATTGATGTTACTAACAAACAATCCCTACTATTTGCACGTGTGTTATGTAATATTTGTATTCAAAATGTAATATATAAGTTTTGTGGCTATCAACTAGAACATATGTTATAAACAATTCGGTAACAGATTAGACACAAAGTTTAAATTGGTCACATGATCTCACAAATAAAGGACATCACCTTACTTTTTAAAGAATCACATATTTTAGAACATTACCATTGGACTAAATTATTTGCTTTATGACTATGTTCTTATGTGATTCATAAACCATTTTATTTATGTTCCTAAGCTTTATAAGTAATAGTAGTTGCTCGTTAGGAAAATATGTGTGAATGTTACAATTAATTAAATTAACCTTTGTCCTTGAACAATTATTAACCAACTAATTAACCGTAGCCTAGATTCAAGTGTAATATTGTGCTTATTTATATGTAGGAATAACTAATTATTAGACATGCAATGCAAGGGAAGCGTTTAAGAAATAATTATAATTTGAATGTTTGTGGAGTTTGTTTGCCATAATTCAAACTATATAAAATTACCTAGAAGAAAAGGCGTGGTGGCTGTACTAAGTTTTAGAAAATTATTTTAAATATATAGCTAAAGGAAAATGATGAAACTTAAAATTGCCTAAAAATGCATGTACATACAACTTTCTAAAAATGTAAGTATTAAAACAAATTCTGTGAAACTACCAGGCAATACTTATTCTGTTTTTACTTCTACAAAAACCTATACAATTCAATATTTCTTATTTAACTAATAGTTTAATGTATTCTGTGGGTATTTCGGGGCTGTTTTTGTCCTAGGTTCGAAAATGATGTTGTATATTTTTTGTGTTAAATGGTGTAGTTATGGTTTTCACTGATAAGTTTACCGCAGAATTAATTGCCAACTGTAAAGAATTTGGGTTATTTGTAATAAGTTTTGACTATTCAATTTCAAATACATGTTACATATTTTCTTAAAAAATATAACCTGCAGAATATATTTTATAAAAATAAAGTTGTTCTTCTAAAGCATGAACAAATCAAATTTGGCTGTTATATAATATGCAAACAAACCCTAAGCCTACAACTCAACCTGCTGTACGTGTAAAACTAATGATGTTGCTGATTTGCATATGCATAGAAAACAATTCGAATTTGGTTGTCACCTTCAACGTTTTCATCCAACCCCTTAGTATTTTAATTTGTGTTACGAAACGATGCAGGTAATTAATTTTGAAATATCCTTTTGAAATTAATTAATACAGTAATAGTTATATTAAAAAAAAACATTTATTTTTATCGTGAAAGGAAATAGTGTTGTAGTTTATAAAAAGAAAGAGCTTAAATGATATTAACTAAAACAAACATAGTCGTAAATATATAATCTTAAACACCGAGAGAGCTCCCTCGATAGTAATATTCGGTTTATTACCATTTTTTTATAACGGTGTTATAGTTTATCTTAAACATTTCATAAAAGTCGAACAGTATTGATTCAAGTTCGATATATTTAAAGTTTAGAAAATCTTAAATAAGTTGTTTGATTAAATGATTCTAAACGTATTCTCTTTTGTAGATTAATACATTGTACAAAAGTCGTATACAAATACCCATTGATTCGGTCTGGAACGTGGTGGCTGAAGAGGCTTGTACATTGAGATGAACGCTTAAACATTAAACAATAATGTTAATAATAATTGGACTGTAGACTAGGCATTTTATATAAGGCGACATTTTAATAATATTAATTGTATACAAGTGAGAGAATACATCCCTCAATAAAATATTCAATACATTATAATATTTTTTTCTCATTCATCAATGTTCATAAAATAAACAATCACTAGTAGTTTGTAAGATATTTGCTGAGGTCCAAATAAAAGTAGTTATCAAGGTACTTGCCATGGTGGTTTACTAAATTTAAATCCACATCATATTGTAAAATATTAACGTTTAAATAACACAGGAAAAATTGGAAATTTATAACTTACTTATTTTATTTTATCATTCAGATCTATCGCAATATATTAAAGTATTACAAAAATAACTAATTAAATAAATAAAAAGCACTTATTAAAAATAAAATTTTAGATAATTTATATATCCTACTTCACAATCAAAAACTGCAGAAGCTAAAAAGTTAATAAGCTCAACAATCCTAAAGTAGACAGAGCCAATTTGTTAAATTTTGCAGAAGTTTATGATATACAAACTTGATTTTATGAGGCATAGGTGAATCCATTCTTGCAGTAGATTAATTAAATATTGTTACTGCCATAATTTGGTTAGTGCATGATTAGTGCATCGTTTCTCATATGTAGTAATATATGATATCTACTAGGCCTTTCTTCGTCCAGTCTTCTAAAATTAAAACTCCGAACATAGTTACATTATGTACGAAGATAGTTACTTGCATTGATGTTACTTACGCTACAGTGTGCTGAGGTCTGATCTCGGTATTAATTAGTCTAACTGGAATAAAGTAAAGAAATTAAAGGAAAACAAACTGAAGATTTTTTTTTTTTTTATTTCTGTATTACTTTTCACAAAACAATACAACTAAGCTGGGATAATTGTAAGCTCTGACATAACGTTTCCACAAAGTATGTTAAGGGCCTTAGTACTGTAACTCGGGAGATATTACGTTACTGTCCCCAGTGCCTTATTGTGACACGTATGAAAATAAATAAATGTTGACATCTTTTTACAGAACTTTATGACACTTTAGTGACTGAAACGTGTTGTTCCCTGAAGTGGTGGTTTGTATTACATCGCAAACTAAATTGGTTAAACTCAAACTGGATTACTGTCCACATAATGTTTGGCGAAAGTATAGAATCACACTCCAGCTGTTATGCAGTCTAAGTTTCCAACTTATGCGTTTCGAAAAGTATTTACTTTAGTTTTATGGCATAACAAAACTAATATAAGTTAATAAAATTAACAAATTATATATAAATTATAACAATAAAATAATCATATGTTTTATGCTTAAAACAAACCAGATTGGCAGTAACCTACCTCCTACTGCCTCCTACGATAAAGCAACTTATCGTCCTGAACATGTTCTTACCTCTCGTTAGAACTTGAGTTGATTAAATTATAATACTAATAATTTATTTATGTAGCTTACTTTAAAAAAAATCTCATCTGATGTCATTAACCGCTTGAGTGGGATTCTATACTTCTAAGCATTTTATTATTTTTGGATTCTTTTGGAACAGTTCTATTTAAAACGTATTTGTCCTTTCATAGTTTAATATATTATATAGGGACACTAATGATGCTAATATTTCATTCCTAAAATGTATTAGTGTCATGTAGTAGTGATGTTACTTAAAATTAAATAATTATTTGACTAGAGGTAGACGTACAGAAATACGACAACATAAATATATTAAACTTGGTACTTTTCATTTCTCTGAATTAAAAAAATCTATAGTTTAATATTGAAATCGTTTCAGGACTTTAATAGAGTTGTTTAAGTATGTTTAGTGAGACTTTTGATACACTTCAGTAAGTTCAATGTTTGTTTAAGGAGAACTTGTGTCTTCATTAATAAATAGAGCTGATAAGGTTTGCAAATTCCATAGACTATGTGTTCGAAAAGTCTAGAAACGGTTTAATATTTCGTAAATAAGGAATATTTTAAAGTACATGTGATTGAGGAACCTACTCTATGTAAAAGTAATATTTTATTTTGATTTCAAAAAAATTATCCGCCATCTTGGATCCGCCCCATTTTGAATGTAACTTTGTTTTTTTTAAAACGGGAAGGTGGTCATGTAATACATCATTTCGATGTAGATTTTCAAGAGAAACCCAAAGGGGAAATTTGCACATCCATATCTTTAACCAATTGAAAATCTTGTTTTCCGATTTTGCCCCATTTTACTGTACTAATATTAAAAACAAATTTTTTTAAATTCTTTTTGAATTTAGAATTAAATAAGTTTTCAAACGATATGCCACACAACAATATTTGGTTGATCCACTCAAATTAATTTTGAAAAAATCAAAATGGCGGTAACTCAAACATTTGAAATACTCCAAAATATCATCATGCGGCATATCGTTTGAAAGCTTATTTAAATCTAAATCCAAAAAGAATAATAATTAGTATATACAAAATGGTTCGAAATTGGAAAACACGATTTCGTTGTTTTTTGGCCGCCATGTTTAATTGATTTAAAGATATGGATGTGCAAATTTCCCCGTTGATTTTCTCTTGAAAATCTACATCGAAATGATGTATTACACGACCACCTTCCCATTTAAAAACACAAAGTTACATTCAAAATGGCGGATCCAAGATGGCGGATATTTTTTTGGAAATATTAATAATATAGTACTTTTACATTGAGTATTTTCCTTAATCACATCTACGTTTAAAATTTCCTTACATACGAAATATTAAACCGTTTCCAGAATTTTCGAACACCCGGTATACTAAAACTTGTATATTCATAATGTTTATATCCTTACTTAAATATGTAGTGAACTCCTTTGTGCAATAGTAAATATAATGTCCTACAATCATGTATGATAATTTGACAAAAACTTCTTTCCCAAAATGTATCATGTTTTAAATACTTTTTTTTATACTTGAAATAAAATGTTTTCCAGTTGCATTTTGTTTTTTGTAAATAATTTATGTATTTATAATAACAAATTCTTAAGACTAAAATGGAATCTTTTCTCGAACTGTGTAACTTATAAAAGTAACGTTTATAAAATATACAATACAAACAAAACATTTTAAATTATATAGAATGGAATCTTTCTAAAAAAAAATACAACTAAGACACTACACTCGCAATCTAATTATTAATAAATACAAACAATTTGAAAATTGTTCAACTAAATTATTTTAAAGATGGAAAGTGATACGCACAATTTGATCTTGTGATAAGTATCACCTTATTAAAAACTCTTATTACAAAATCGATACAGCTATCATCCTACTCAAATTTGATGGACACAGGCCTATACTAATATCGCCTTAAATTAAAACTTTTTAAAGTCCACGAATGTCTGTCGTAAGAAGAAAATATTCGTTTAACCATTTCGTTCTGTAATAAAGTTAAATGACTTTTTTTATAAAATAACATTTAAGTTCAGGTCCCATCTTCGCCCCCAGTAGAAAAGTGTTTCTCATTTTATTGTTTTTGCAATCTGGCGCAAAACGAGTCCCATATAACATATGTTGGCTTTATGAAACGGTGGTCTAACATTTATTTTTTATTTTTAATAACAAAATTTGAAACAATGATTTTTCCATCACACCATTGAGGCACCGTAATTATCGGTATTTCATATGGTATAAGAATATGAACCCAAATATTTGTTTAATTGTTTTCACATAGGCTAATATTATGGATCGCCAATGTTTAAGATACTTAAAGTAATCTGCTACTTTGTACAAATGTTACTATATAATGATTAAGGTTTTAATCAATTATATATACTGTCACAAATGAACTCATTGAGACAAATAATTTATAACAATTTTAAGGTAACCGCATTTACTAACCTTGTAAAATATAACTTTATTTTTTATTTTTTCCGTTTATTTAAACATTAATATTGATGTATTTAAATTCATAAAATTCGTTGTATTTGAAATTAAATTACAAAATAAACTGAAGCACCTTCAAAAATACATTATCCTTTGAAAAAATTTCTACTGGCAAGTATTACTACAAGTTTAGCAAAGAACGCATATAATACAATTATGTTATTTTAACACTGAAAAGGAAAATATTCCTTGTATTGTATTAGTGTTAAACTAACGTGGAATATGGCGGGGCACTGTTGTTAATCTTTAAAATTTTTAGAATCACTAAAAACAGAAACAATTCTAATAAGATGACAATTTACACATATATAATTTGTCAACAAATTGTAAGTATTAAGAATAATCTGAAGCACACTTTAGAAAATTGTAAAGTTCCCATCTTATAGTTTTGATAGAAATTAACTCGTTGGTATACAAGTTTTACAGGAATAATAGTATATAAAAAGAACACACTGATGAAAATGATTTTTTCTAAAGTATTTATTTTCTAAGAAATGAGAACATAATAACATAACTTCTGTACTATATATAGTTAAATTGTATATTGTTAAGTGCTACTTTTGAAATATAGTTATTCATTCAACAAGTATTTTCATTTTATTATTTTTTTAAGATATTCAAATATATTTCTAATGAATATGACACATCTGTTTCTTTGTCATAAAACGTTATTATAAAATGCTTGAAAGTGTCCAAATAAAAATTGATTTATTATTATTTTTTTTTTATTTGCATTATTTTCAATATTTAGAAGGTTTTATTGAACTGATACAATTATTTCAAACTAGAAATGGATATATTTTTTATTTTAAAACTATAAGATGATTAAATATCCTTATTTAGAAGGTTCAATAAAATGCATTACCATTTTAAAATATACCGACATATAAATCACAAACCTTAAAACAATTTTTGTATATAAAAAAAACTGTTTTGTTCTAAACATTACTTAACTTTAGAGCCGAAATAATAATTATGTAAGTTGTGAAAGGAAACCTCCACTCTTGTCCAGTCCCACGGGTAATGAGAGGTCCCAAAGGAAATGGAAATAATTGCTTTCATTCCTCTTTTGTGATTCTGATTTCTGTTTTGAAGTCTGTTTTTGAACCGAAGTAATTAGGGTTTACGGATGGTGAAAAATATTTGCTTGCATAATAAACCTACTTTAATCGAAACGTAGCTGGTGACTTCATCGTCATTGTTTTTGTCGTTTGACCTTGTGTAGTAGTCTCTATATTTATTTATTATTGAATTTAAACTACTAAGTTTTAAAAAATATGGTAATTGAGAAGAAGAAGAAGAAATAATATTAGTGAAAAATATGTTAAATAATTTAAAACAATAAATGAAAAATAGGGGTTCATGTATTTAGCTCCCTTGTTAAGAGAACATTCCACTTTTTCCAGAAAAAGTATACTATTAACCTTTAAACTACCAATAAAAATGCATTTGCTGTGCTTTGAGAGGAGATTGAGGAATGTGGCAACCGAGAAGTCTCAATAGAAAAAGAAGCTTCAGGACTAAAACTTAAGTGTGCAGTTAAAACAAATAAACTAAGAAAACTAACATTGTCAGTGAAAAATCATCAGAAAGTAATGTATTTCATAAAAATATTAACTCTCAGTTTAGTTCAAATCTGGGTAAAAAAGTTCTTTTTTTTACATATCAAAAACTAGTTTTAAGAGGAAGAATAAAATAAATATTTTGGGGGATAGTCATGCCAGAGGTTTTGGTCAACTGCTGGATAATAGATTGGGACGTAGCACGACTGTTACAAGTTTATTTAAACCTAATGCGCAAATGACAAGTGTTCTAAAAGATGTAAACATAAACACTCAACATTTTACTAAAAGTGATTTTATAGTTATACTAGGAGGGTCGAATGATATTTGTAACGGTACATTTGAGAAGGCTTGAGATGTGTGACTCTAACTCTGGAGTGTACGAGCCATACGAGGTAATACTTTCAACTGTACCTTATCGATTTGATGATGTGACTCAAAATAATGCTATTTATAAGCATACTTTAAAACTAAATTTACTTGCATCTGCTTTTAGTCATGTGAGACTGCTAAATTTAACTTCATTGCAGAGGGGGAGTTTCACGTCGCATGGTCTTCATCTAAATAAGTATGGAAAAGCATCTGTTGGAGATGCATAATAAATCATGTATTTAATAAGCAAAGAATTAATGAGCCTTTGAATTGTGATTTTTTAGAGTAAGACCAAATAAACTTAGGATACTAGTGGATTAAAAAGTAGTGTATTTGTAGATTTGAAAAATGCTAGTTATGGATTGTATACAGATGATCTTGTCAGTAATTTACCATGAACAGAAAATTTTATAAATAACTTGACAGCTTTGGGAAATCCTGTTTTTAGGAAATGTAAATAGCTGATGCATTATAATATACAGGGTTTAAAGTCTTATACAAAGTTAGAGGAATTTAAGCAACTGTTATGTGAATTAGAGGTAAAAATTATTTGTTTGAATGAACATTGGTTGACCGGGAATGAAATATATTTTATACAACAAATTTTAAATTATGAGATAGCATTATTCTACTGTCGTGAGAAAGGTATACGAGGGGACTCTTGTATTTCGATTAGAAATAACCTACAGTATGTAATAAGAGAAGATTTGATAAATAATTTAAAGGAAGTTTTTGTATTTGAAATTAGTTGCATAGAATTTTCTGTTGAAAACAGGGTTTCTCATGTAATAGTTTATATATATCACAATACAGGTGTAAGAAATATAAATACATTTCTATATAAGCTTGAAAAATTGTTTGGTCTATTGCAAAAATAATTGAAATCCAAAAATATTTATATTGCCTCTGATTTTGATATTGATATACTGGATCAAAACAATGTTTAAGAAATATTTTTTTAAATTTATTAGCAGTGACAGATGAATCAAAAACCTGCATAGATAATATTATTTCTAATAAGCTGATTTGCAATGGTTACCTCGTAAATGTTGAACTTTGTATATTTGATCACACAGCTTTATTGGTCTCAATCTTTGAAAACTATAAGAATGTAGTACAAAAGAAATCAGTAACAAAAAGATGTTATACAAAATGAAGCACAGATAATTTTTCTCAGAGTATTAAAGAAAGAAATGGCAGTATAGTCATGTAAAACATCCCAACAAAATTTTGAAGCATTTACTCCCAATTAAAAACTATTTTTGAACACTGCTTTCCAAAAACGTCTCTTCAATTTAAAACACCTAAAACTTCAAATTTTGTTAACAAAAGTTGGGTTACTCAAGGAATTCGTGTCTCTAGTGTGCATAAAAAGTACTCCATAATTTAGCAAAAGCAACAAAAGACGGGCTATGTATTGGCATATGTAAAAGTGTATAAAAAGATTTTTAAAAGGGTCGTTAGTCGAGCTAAAAAAAATGTCTAACACTAGATTTGTTAAGAACGCTGTAAACAAAAGTAAAGCAACATGGCACTTAAATCTGAATTGGGGTTGAAAAGGGTTGAAAAAGGACATTTTAAGAAGTTAAATTTGGAGAAAAGAAATTACCGATTGAAATGAAATTGCTTGTAAATTAAATGAAAAGTTTTTAAAAGTCAGCTATGAATTGAATGCATTGTCTTGTTTGGAATCTGTAAAGAGTTTTTACAGGGGGATTATTTGTAAAAATCAATATGAATTTCAATCAGGGCATAGCACTTTTGATGCAGCTGCGGAGCTGATCAGGCACGTGACTTAGGCTTTGGATGAGTCATAGATTACTGCTGGTATCTTCTGTGTCCTATTTAAGGCATTTGATTGTGTTAATCACCAGATCTTGCTTGAAAAGCTCCATTTTTATGGATGTACTGGAGTTGCTCTAGACTGGTTTAAATCGTACTTGACAGATATTCAACAAAGAATAAATTATATTAAATAAAAGGGATAAGAAATTCATATCAGACTGGAGTGAGGCTAAAATGGAGTACCTAAAGGGTCAATATTGGGTCCTTTGCTGTTCATTATTTATATAAATGATTTGCCACTAAATATTAATCACGCAAAGGTTATACTGTACGCAGATGAAATGTAACATAATTGTACCATAATTCTGAAATGTAACAACAATCTTGATCTAAAACTATCAATCAAAAATTTGCTATTAGAACTATGAAATTGGTTTGATGTAAATGGACTTAAATTAAATTGCTCAAAAACTGAAATAATACAATTTCAAACACAAAAAAAAAATTAAAACCATTTGATAAAGACATATTGTTTGATGGCAGTCTTCTGGGTGTTAGCAATACTGTAGAGTTTCTGGGTATAAATATTGACCACAATTTTACATGGAGGCTACACATTGAAAAATTGGTCAAGACATTAAGTTTGATTTGCTTTCAAATGTCCATTTTGAGAGATTCTATAGACTTACAAATTAGGTTAATTGTCCACCATGATTGTTTTCCTCTTTGTCGCAGTATGGCATTACATTATGTTGAAATGCATAAAATGTATTGAATATTTTTAGGATTCAACAAAAATATATTCGAACTATGATGTTTTCAAACATAAATAAATCTTGTAAATCAGTATTTAAAAAATGAAAAATGTTGACACTCCATCCATGTATATTTTTAAATGTCTTATTTTTGTGAATACACAGATAGATACTTTTTATGATGGCCAAACTGTTCATTGTTACAACACAAGGTTAAGAGAACAGCTCCAGTATACCATTCATAGGCTGAAGAAGTTATAGTAAAAACACTCCTTTTTATATGGGCTTAAAACTTTACACTAAATTACCAAATCGGGTAAAGAGGATTACTTGTAAAAAATTTAAGGATACTGTAAGAACAATTTTAGTCCAAAAAGTTTATTATAACGTAAATTAATTTTTTAATGGCCATTCATTGGACTAGAGTGAATATTTTGTAAAATTTGGTACTTTACTTGTTTTTAACTGTAGTTTTGTTTACTTAAAGGATAATTGAGAAGCAATCTGTCCATTGAGAAATTTTATTTTTACTTATGTGATGTTATGATGCAATAATAAATAAATAAAAAATAAATAAATAAAATCAACTATATGGCGATAACTGTTAAATATCAGTAAGTGTATTGTTTGTATAATCCTGTTAAACATGTATTTATTCTCAACGCTGTGACTCATATGTTCCATTGTGTGAGAAAGATTTATCCATAATGTTTACTACTGAATTAACGCTTTATAATAAAGTGTAATTTGTGCTCATGCAAAAATATATCAAATTAAGTGGTCTAGTGATCATATTAAAATATATTTTACAGTAAAATATTTGGATATGCATACATGCAAACAGTCTTTGGGTATTTACAAAAAATAAAATATTGGTTTAACTGAAAAATTAAAAATATCCCTAGACTTATTGGATGTGTGTATAATAGTACATAGCAATTTCAGAGTTTCATTTTTAATTAGTGTTTTGTGAATTATACATTTTTAATTTCTACGTTTTCGCAAAGGAAGGCTTACATAAAAAACAGATAAACACTATATTTATATTTATAAATGTGTTACTTATGTCGTCTCATACACACTGATTCTTTCCTTTAACCGGTTTCGCTGCTTTAATTAGTCAGCATCATCAGGGGATCCGCTACTGCTTCGTTATTAACATAAAAACACTACACAACACACACATATATACAAACACACATTTCATACGCACGTAACGTACACTTTATGTGCGTATGAAATGTGTGTTTGTATATATGTGTGTGTTGTGTAGTGTTTTTATGTTAATAACGAAGCAGTAGCGAATATGCCCTGATGATGCTGACTAATTAAAGCAGCGAAACCGGTTGGAGAAAAGAATCAGTGTGTATGAGACGAAGAAAGTAACATATTTATAAATAAATATACTCATACGATAAAAATTCTAATAAAGAAGCTAATATATATATATACATACAATATTTACAAAATAAATTTATTAGTCGAATTCACAACTAAGTAGAATTTATAAATTTATGTACTTAAATAATAAGATGATTCTTTAGGTACTTGTCAAACCAATTATTACTGTACCGCTTAAATAATAGATAATGTATATACATGCATTTTTGTTGTCCAATATCAGCTTTAAATATTAGTATATTTCTATATAAAAAAAACCTGATTATTCCAGGTTTATAAGAGCGAGAGGTGTGTCAAATATGTTATGAAGTTACGTTGCTTTTATTTTATTAAAGTAAGTTCGATAATATTTTGATATCTACTAAACAAATATTTATTTAAGTAGCTCAAAAATTAAATAACTGTTGTACTACTTGTCTTAAAACAGTAAATTCAACTGTAATTATTGAACACTAAGCTATATTAAAAATAATGGATTTTATAAGAGTTCTTTAAAAGTAGGTCAAATGTCTGGCAGTGTGCCGTTTTGATGCTCATATCAAATTAAGTGGTTTAAGTGAAGGAAGATATTACCATTCATCTCTAGGCGGTTAACATTCAGGGTTCCATAAAACTTATACGATCATAAAACTATAGCGTCTCATCTTTCTTTATAAAATGTGTTCAATAATATTTCTTTAATAGAGACATTATATAGCGTTAAAAATGTTCACTGTTCCCTGTTTTCTCAATTATATTTTATAGGATACAGTGCTATGGTTAAACCGTAATTATCTTTTAGTGCTTGGTCCTACAAACACTTTGTTACATTAAAGAAGCTATAAGTAAGAATTACCAGCGCCAACATCAAGCTGTTATATTTTCATTAAAATATATCGTTTTAGGCTACGTTTCATTGGTCTAAAATTAAAAACATACCACCAACAAAAAAGTACTTATGTTTACTAAAATAATTAAAGTTATTTGATCAAAAGTTGTACATTTAAATATATTTTTTAAATACAATTTTAACTGCACAAAACGAGTTTTTGCAAATGTAAAAAATATGAATTTATCTTAAATGTTTATACAAAATACAATTTTTTCACTTTTATTTGAACGTATTACTTCATAGAAAATAAAAAAGTATATAAGTATTATTTAATAACCTTATTTTATGAGGGTAATTCAAAACAAATAAGATCAACATATTATACGGTAATCACAAATAGATTAATTATAAATATTTTTTTAAATAAAATTAAGTCGTGTAGGAAAATTAGTTAAAACTTAAGAATTTGTTTAAAAACCCCATCCGAAACTTGTAGTTTATTATTTTTATGTAAACTGTCTTATAAAGTTAAGTCGAGAAAACTCTCTTTGCGTTGAAAAATTATGTTACCTGAAATATTAGAGTTTTTAAGAATTATTGAGTAGAGTCTTAAAAAGATTCAAATTTAGCCTCTAATTATTAATAGTGTGATACAATGTTTGCTTATCTTAAACTCAGTCAAATAAATGCATTTCTGTCTAAAAGAGAAAAGTTTTCATAGTATGTAATTTGCACACAAAACATAGTACGGGAAAACACATTTAATTGAAACATAGGTAAAGCCTAACAAATAAGATGTTTATAAACAGTATTCATGCTGTTAGA